>CATIWM010619522.1:0-70000 GCA_949671775.1 Mallotus repandus
TATTCTCAAAATTTTACTTATTTTGAGTGACATCAAAATTCTAAAATTCTCACTCTTTGATCGAATACAAAACACGGTTAACCCGATACACTAACTTGACTACAAATACTAGCTTATACTTAAATTCTATCAACATGTATGCAAATGCAATGTATTATGAATGCAATTGTACCTATAATTAGGGTACGGATGTGATAGTTACGTCAGCTAAAAAAGTCACTAAAACTAACTGGAAAGTGTTTTTGTTAAAAAACTAATAGTACGATACATTTTTAAAAAACTTAAAAGAATGTGCTAAAATTGTAAAAAGTGTAAAAGTTCATAATTTTTTAGGTAATTAGACCATGATGAGTCAACAATTTTTTTTAATTTTTTAAATATCTGGTGCCACGTCAGACAGTTCTAGTACCACGTCATCACTAAAACCAACCAAAAAGTGTTTTTGTTAAAAAACTAATAGTATGATACCATTTTTTATAAACTTGAAAGAATGTGCTAAAATTGTTAAAAGTGTAAAAATTCAGAATTTTTTGAGTAATTAGGCCTCAAAAGTATATGAAATTATATTTACAAATAAATGATACCCTTAATGGTCATTCGACATACAAATAGCAACAATTAATAAAATTTTACTAAACATTTCATATTTATCAGCAAATAGCTGTTAGTTATCAACTATATACTATTAGTTATCAATTGCTATAAATAGCTAAAAAATTGAAATTCCAAAAATATAAATAAATATCCTTTTAGTTTTGTCACTTCTATTTCTTGAATGTAATGAGACTGTCAAATATAATTAACTTTGTAAATTCTTTTATAGTTTTTTTTTTTCGTTTGTTCTTCTAATTTCAAAACTAGCAATCTTGATTTAGATTTTTCTTCTTTCTTTTCTTGATTTGTTTCTTATATGATAGCTATTTGTCTCAACATTTACATGACTTTTATTGAGTAAAAGAACATGGGAGTATATTCATAATATCATAGTAGTATATTCATAGTATTGACTTTTATATTTGACCTTACTCTTCATCTAAAGATAGATATAATGACTATTGCAAGTTATATTATTTTATATTACATTATATTGTTAAAATTTGTTAATAATAAGTAGTACCAACTAATACATTTTAAAATTTAGAAATATCTTATATATTTTTAGATAAAATATATTATTTTTAATTAATATCATTAATATAAATTAATTTTACGATTTAATTCTCAATTCACATAATAAAAATTTTAAATCTCGATTTCATAGCTATGGTCATTATGATCATTATTATCCTAGCAACATCTTAAAATAACCAGAAGACCTTTTTTTATCATTACATCCAAATTAGGACCCAATATTACCAAATTTCAAATGCAAGATCTAAATTACGAACCTCTACCATTTAGACAAAAGGGTAACCAAAGCATTTAGGCAAAAGGGTAACAGATGGAGGTAGCAGTGGAGGTCGAAGGCAAAAATGTTGAGTAAAGAAGGGAGAAATGACAAAAGGAGATGAAGAAGAAAGGTGGTGTTTGGGATCAAAACTGAAAGAAGAGGGTATATATTTAGTATCCTCGTAGTTACTTGGTGGAAAAATGGAGAAATCATCGTCAACTGAATATTGATGGTGGAAGAGAAAGAGTTATATGTTAAACTGACAAATTATTCTAACTATAAAAAATTACAAATGTATTATATCTACCTAAAAATAAATCAAAATAATTCGTGTCACTATTATTTTGATTGTTATAAAGCTTTGAGTTAAAAAAAAAAGTGGTTGTAAAAAGTGGAGAGGACTGTCAAATCCAATCTTATGTCACTAAAAAGGTAAAATTCCAACCGTTGAAAGAAAAGGAGAAAGAAATGAAATAGATTGAAGCGAAGGAAAATGAAATTGAATTAAACAGAGAATTGAGAGGCGTTGGATTAAATTATTTATTGTTGTTGTTGTTGCTGCTGCTGCTTCTGTTGTTGGTTCAAGAATTTTGCAAGAAAAAACAAAAGACAATGAAAAATAAGATAGAAACTTTTAAATGATTTTTAGTTAGTTAACATGCATATATTTGCCGTATATAACGACTCTGGTTATGTGCTAATTGTGCTCCATGATGAGTGTGAAAAATTTTTCTTTTCCATTTAATGTCTTCAATAGTCACAATAATTGTCCCCTTGGTCTTGGCTTATTGACAAGATTGATAGGACACTACAATGGGTCTCGGGTTCGAATCCCTCCTCCTCCTTTGATAAAAAAAAAAGTCATAACAATTTATACGAGATTCTGTTTAAAATTCAAACTACATGAATCCTATTTATTATATATTTATTTTTTTTATATATAAACTTTGAATTTGAGATTTTATCTAACTTTTACTAATAAATGACAATGAATTACATTCTCATTTTCATACTCAATTTTAAACAACCAAATATTATGAATTAAAACCATTCATTTCAACTCCGATTCTCATCCTTATTTTTATCGAAAAAACGAACCTTGAGACTTACATCAACAACAACAACAATAACTAAACTATTAATATTGCTATCTTTACATTTTTAGTTCAAAATTTTAATATTTTTAAGATTTGAACTGAAGACCCCAGAGTTTTAAATTCTCCCTTAGAACAATTGATATGAGGGTCGTTGGTTTAATTAATTTTATAGGAGTTAATTGTAAGAAGTGGGCAACTTTTAGGACTTAAATATTATTATTCTTCAATTTCTTTTCATGTAAAGTCCCTGTTTTTAGGTTTGAATTCGGTTTAGCAAGACGAACCACCTGACCGATGTCGTTTCTTATTCGGAAATCCAAAAGAAATTAGCCGCTGCCGCCTCAGGAAAGCAACAGCATTAACCCCGTTCTCCCTCGTCTTTCCCCGGGAAAAAAAAAGAAAAGGTAAGAACTTCAATTCTTTGACTCTGTCGCTGAATTGGGTATCCATTATTCTATGTTTTTAAGCTTCCAGTTACACAGAAGAGCTTGTTACGTCTTAAACCGTGGTTTTCACGTGGGTCGTAGTTTCTCAAACCCTAGTACTGAAGAGATTATTCTCAAATCAATTTGTGTTAACCTTAAACAAAGAAGATGGACTTTCTTGGAGAAAATGTTGCCCAATATGACTTGTTCTTTAGTGGGTCGTGTAATTTGCGAGTTTCAAAGCTTACCTCAGTTAGCATTAGAATTTCACAATTGGGTTTTAGAGAAAAAGAGTGCTTTGCACTCATTAGAGTGTTCTTGCCCTGTCATTCATGTGCTGGTCAGTTCGAAAAGATTCGAGGATGCCCTATTTGTTTTGGTGAAGTTGATGAGTGTAAATGGCAGAGCCCCTTTAGAGGTTTTGGATGCATTGATTAATAGCTATGAAATGTGTGATTCGAGTCCCGCTGTATTTGATGCATTGGTTCGGGCTTGTGGTCAAATTGGTGCCACTGACGGTGCTTATGAAGTTATCAAGAAGTTGCAATTAGAGGGTTTTAGGGTCACAATTCATGCTTGGAATAACTTTTTGAGCCATCTTTTGAAGTTGAATGATATCAATAGGTTTTGGAAGGTGTATAAGGAAATGGTTTCTTATGGATATGTTGAAAATGTTTATACTTTCAATTTGGTTGTTTATGCTCTTTGTAAGGAATGTAGATTACTAGAAGCATTGTCAGTAATCTATCGAAGTTTGAAGCATGGTATTTGGCCTAATGTTGTTACTTTTAACCTGATCATAGATGGTGCTGGCAAGATGGGTGCCATGGATATTGCTATGAAGCTTGTCAACAAGATGGAAGTCATCTCAGGGTGCTTTGTTAAGCCTGACTCTGTAACTTACAATTGTCTTCTCAATGGATTTTGCAAAATTGGGAACATAGCTGTGGCAGAAGAATTGAAAAATGACATGTTGGGGAAAGAAATTGAACCCAATGTGAGGACTTATGCAACATTGATAGATGGTTATTCACGAGTAGGGAGTTTGGAGGAGGCCTTTAGGTTATGTGATGAAATGGTGAAAAAGGGATTGGTACCGAATTCTGTTATATACAACTCAATCATCCATTGGCTTTCCACTGAAGGAAATATGGAAGGAGCTTCTTTGCTGTTCTCGGACATGATTGATAAGAGGATATGCCCTGATCAGTTCACATTTTCTACTGTTGTAGAGGGTCTTTGCAGAAATGGTTATGTCAATAAAGCCTTTGAATTTCATAAGAAGATTCTTGAAACAAACCTTGTTAGAGATGCATTTTCACCCAATATTCTTATCAATTACTTATGTAGAACTAATAATGTAGCAGGAGCTAAGCAATTGCTGGCTAATATGTATGTTCATGGTTTGGTTCCTGATGTTGTTACAGTTGGTACGTTGATTGACAGGCATTGCAAGGAGGGCAATGTTGAAACCGCTATTCAGATTTATGAGAAAATGACCAAGGCAGGGGAAAGACCCAATTTGTTGATATACAATTCTGTAATAAATGGTTTTTGCAAGGCAGGATCATTGTGTTCTGCAAGACTTCTGACAGATGCATTAAGGAGGATAAATTTGTTTGATGTCATAACCTATAACACATTGATCAATGGCTATGGCAACAGCGGGAAGATAGGTCAGGCATTTTGCTTGTTTTCAGAAATGAGAAATGCAGGAATTTTAGCAAGCAATGCCACTTACAACACATTGATAAACTCCTTGTGCAAACTTGGTCATGTTCAAGAAGCAAAGGAGCTTATGAAGATGATGGTCCACGAGGGTTTGATTCCTGATTATATAACATACACAATTCTTATTACCAGTTTCAGCAAGAAGTGCAGTCCTGAAGAAGTGATTGAATTGCATGACTACATGGTGCTGAAGAGAGTTGTACCTGATAAACAGACATATCAGGCCTTAGTTAGTCCGCTTCTTCAAGAAAAAGGTGCGGGTGCCTGAGTTTGATTTTACAAAATAAGCTTCAACTATGGACGGTTTGTAAACAACACGCTTGTAGAGTTCAAGTCTAAACCTGGTTTCTTAAGATTTGTCCTTGTGCCTTATCCTATTGCTTAGCATGCTCACCTTTCAAAAGGAAGCTGGGATTGAGTGTTCTGGTATTGTGAAAATAAATGCCAAGCCTACTCATAAAATGGCCAATTGTGCATATATTTTTGCTGTACACAGACCCCTGGGTGTTAATAGCTCCTTTCTATTAACGCGGTTCGATGAGGGATGCTTTCATTGTTTGCTATGCAAAGTGAATTGTTATGTGTCACTCATGATATGAATAGATTTTCTGATTCACTGTCAAGCGATTGGTTATCATACAACAATCCATTTGCACTCTAATCAGCTTTCCCCAATTGAAAGAACTCAAAATTGCTCTTAGATTTTGTGGCTCCAAATTTTCTACTTTATTTTTTATTTTACCATTTGCTTTTATGTGGTGGTAAAGGCTTTTGCTTGCCCTCTTGGGATTGCGATTCGAAACCTACTCTAGTCCTTTCTCTGCTCCCTCTAATATAATTTAATATTCTAATTTCGATTGTTATCACGACATTAAAAAAAAAATCCTTGACATTTTATAAAAAGTACTATCAGAATGATGAGACATTATATAATAATTTTATTGAGTTGGTGTTCTCAAACTAATAAAAATTTATTAATATTTAATTAAAATGATAAAATTAAAATCTAAGTGCATTCTCAATAAGGTGTTGTGAAGAGTGTAATGGCCTACATAACACGTTTCTTATGACACGTTGCTATTATATGTGTTTTATGTTCATGATCCGTGTCAGGGGCATGACACGTGCAATGGGCTGCAAAGTGCAGCCTTTTGCAGTTTTTTTTTTAATTTGAACAAACTTTTGTCACAGACGAATTTGAACAATGATAAAAATAAAACAGTTACTTTTTATTTTTTTAATGTTATTTGACAAAGATTTTGATTATAAATATTAGTACCATTGTATCTCCTGTTACCTTCTATTTCTTCAACATATTTTTCTAATTTTATACAATTTATAATTTTTTTATTTATATTTTCTCATCATAGATAAAAATTTTAATAATTTTTATTTTCATTTTAATGCTCTAAATATGAATTTTTTCCTCTTCGCAGAATCAAAATCATAAAAAATTTCAATTTTATTCAAAATTTTCATATTCTAAAATTATATATATTCTCCACTCAATTCTAATTATCTGTCAATTTTTTATCCATTTTCTATGTATCGCCTGTTATTTTCTATATATCTTAAATTTGTAAAACCCACAAACTCCAAGTGAGTCCATGTTATTATAATTTTTTTAAGTGTAATATATAGTAAAAATAATATAATAAATAAGAAAATAATAAAGTGATTATATGACATGTGGTTTACACTCTATAAAGTGTAAAATTATTGTGAATTTCATCTTTTAACTTGCCAAATATCAAGATTATTATAAAATTTCTCAACAATAACAAAAATAATTTTAGTTACGTGTTTTGCAAAACAAATAAATAAATCAATAATAAAAAATCACTAGTATAATGTTAAAAAAAAAAAATCACTAGTATAGTTTTAACATTCAGTGCCATGAAACTCCAACCAGTTTTGCCTGCTCCAAGAAAGCATCCTAGTCGCATAGCCGCATATACCTCTCAATCTGTGGAAAATATCAAGTGATTAAAGATGCAGTGCCGTCACTGCACTTATATCATGCCACATCAGATTGGAAATGTACAATAATGCCTTTGCTTTGGCAGTGAATCAAATTCATGTCTCGACCAATCTCCTACAGTTAAAATCCTTATCCCAAAACCTCATCCACTCCCTCCCTTTCCTTCCACTCATTTCTCCTCTATTTTCCTCCATACCATAAACCATAAACAAAGCAAAAGATAAGACATTCACAAAACCAACCAAAACCAAGGTAGCCAGAATTTTTCTCTTCTCCCCTTTCGATCTCTGGCTAGAGCTGCAAAAACTTCATCATGTCTTGCTCCAATCTGACAATGTGGGTGTCCTCAAAGCCCTCGCTTTCCGACACCTCTTCGCTATCTTTTCGCTCTTCTCTCAACCCTTTTCAGCTTCCTACTCACAGTTCAGGCAACAACAGCCCTTCAAGATCCTCTTCTGTCGCCCCAATTCACTGCGGTCTCCGTGAGCTTCGTACACGTATAAGTTCCGTGAAGAACACACAGAAGATCACCGAGGCCATGAAGCTTGTTGCTGCAGCTAAAGTGAGGAGAGCTCAAGAAGCTGTTGTCAACAGTAGGCCTTTCTCTGAAACTCTCGTAGAAGTTCTTTATAATATTAATGAACAGCTACAAACTGAGGACGTAGATGCTCCTCTAACTAAAGTTAGGCCCGTCAAGAAAGTTGCCTTAGTTGTTGTTACTGGCGATAGAGGTCTTTGCGGAGGTTTTAACAATTATCTTATCAAGAAAGCTGAAGCAAGAATTGCTCAATTGAAAGATCTTGGGGTAGATTATACCATCATTAGCGTTGGGAAAAAGGGTAATTCCTATTTCATAAGGCGGCCTTATATTCCAGTCGATAGGTTTCTTGAAGGAACTAGCCTCCCTACAGCTAAAGAGGCTCAAGCAATTGCAGATGATGTATTTTCACTGTTTGTCAGTGAAGAAGTTGATAAGGTGGAGCTTTTGTACACAAAATTTGTGTCACTGGTTAAGTCCGATCCTGTTATACACACCTTGCTTCCACTCTCGCCAAAGGGAGAGATTTGTGACATTAATGGAAACTGTGTAGATGCTGCTGAGGATGAGTTCTTCAGGTTAACAACAAGAGAAGGGAAGTTGACTGTAGAAAGAGATGTTGTTAGGACTCAAACAGTAGATTTCTCGCCAATTTTGCAGTTTGAGCAGGACCCAGTTCAGATTCTTGATGCCTTGCTACCTCTATACTTGAACAGCCAGATTTTGAAGGCATTACAGGAATCACTAGCCAGCGAGCTTGCTGCTAGAATGAGTGCTATGAGCAATGCAAGTGATAATGCTTCGGAATTGAAGAAGACCCTTTCCGTTGCGTACAATAGGCAGCGGCAGGCAAAGATTACTGGAGAGATATTGGAAATTGTTGCAGGTGCTAATGCGTTAGTCTAAATCAATTGTGGGTAGATTCATGGGCATCCTCTGTTGATTCAAAATATGCTTGTTTGAATAACAATTATGAGATGGGACATTTTTTTTCCTTTCTTGATCCATTTCAATTCTAAAATTGCTTTGCTTATAAAAGTTTGTGCACATCAAGAACCGCAGTTTGCTTGAGAGCAATGCTTATCTTTGTATCTCACAACTTTTGTTCCCTGTATTCATACTCCTGAAGTTTTCACTTTCAGGCGGCTTGTGTTAGCAATTTATGTTATAGTAAATGTATAGATTTGTAATTGCAGTTTCTTTACACTTATAAAATTGAGGAGGAATTACAATAAATTGGCTTGTAATTACAACAAAGTGGTGATGATGTTTATATAAAAATTTCTTCCAACCAAATCGTATGATATAATTTTATCAGCAAAGTGCAAAATTGCAAAATATTCATAATTGATAATACTAATAATGCTAACACATTCTTTTAATAATTATTTCATAACATCTATAAAAAATTACATAATTAGTTAAACTTACTTTATTTAATATAAACTTCATAAGAATCCGGCCTCGACCATAAAGACTTCATCATCTCAATTTCTTCTCAAATTTATAATTTTATTTGCTCAATAAAAATTAATCTCAAAAAAATCCCGGTTATTTCTTATCAACTTTAATTTGTCTCTTAAAACATAAAAGTTGATGCATTACTCAGTAAACCAAAGCATATATGCATGAAAATTTTATAGTGCAAGCTAAATTATGAATTGCTTACTCGATCAATTAATGGTAAAACATCATGTTTGTTACGAAATCAAATATATATTTAATTGAAAGTAAGATTGAATCCCTCATCTTCTTCTAACTTTTGTATTTCAAATTAAGAAATTAAAAAAAATGATGAATTATTGGTGTCAATTAATTTGCGATATTATTGTCCGGGCGAAGGCTTTTTTTAGTAAAATTTGGGCTTGAACATGCTCTGTTCTGATATAACGACACCGCACAATAATAATATATTATCTAGCCTGTCAGAAGCTAACACTCACTCGCTTCTACCAAAAATCCTTCATATTATAATATGTTCCAATTTTGAATTATTATTATTATTATTTTGAACAAAATTATTATTATTTCTGGCTGGTTATCCACCTTCTATCATACATCAACGATTATCAGAATTTTTCTATTCTTAGAGAAAAACATAATATAAAATAAAGAATTTATGTCCATCCAACGGTTGGCATTATAGCCATTTTTTTTGTACTGTTACGAGAAAGGACTCTTTCTCTCTTTTCTTTTGCCGTTTTATTGTATCAGTCAAGCACGTAATAATGCTTGATTTTTTTTTTTAGGTTCTTCAATACGCGCGAAGTTCTAGAGAAAGATCGAGTCTTTGATTAATGGGTCAATAAAAGGAGTGAAATCTTGAGCTGGGTAGCAGATAAATATAGTGTTTCTTTTTCATATTTTGGTTGCCTCTGAGTTTGAGTGAACTGTCAACCTATGGAAGTGGGTGGTTTGCCAGTACAGAGGCCACTCGGTTGTGGAGCTGTTTTTCGCCCGAGTAGCCTTTTCAAGATCAAGCCATTTCTTGGGTCTTTTCCTCATGTTAAAACTAGTAGCTTCTCATGTGTAAGTTCTTGTTTTTCTTTTTATTTTTGTTTTGAATATAGTAATGATTCATTTGCTTCCTCTACCTGCTTGCTTATCTTAGTTTGTTTTTATTCACTGAATTGTTATTGTTTTATTTTTTTTGGCTTTTAATTGTAATATGTGCTTCATTTTTTTCTCTCTTTTTCTAAATGTTCATTGATAAATGATGTTTTACTATCTGTTATGAATTTCTATTTTTGGGTTATTGTACTGGTTTGTTGATTGTATTTAATGTGCCTTTGGTTTATTTACCGAGTCTCCTCCTGTTGATCATGGACATACCATTGCTTTTTGCTGTATGCTGAGGCAAATTTAAATTTTTGAATCTGTGACTTCAGTTCTTCCCAACCTGATCAGTGAAATTACTTTGTATTAAATTAATATCTGATTTTAATGTGTTTAGTTGCGCAACAAATACCCATCAAGTGGAGTTTCACTCATTATTGCTGCTGCAGGTTAGTTTTTCAATTTTTCTTGCAATGAAATTCTTACACGAAAAAAAAAAGAGGTGTTGTTATTGGAATTGTAATTCTTTCTGATTATTTAAAAGGACTTTCAAATTTTCCCTATTCAGATTTTTCTAAGAGGAGACAGAAAAAGACATCAACAGCAAAGTCTAGAGGTCCTTCTCCGAAAGGGTTCACTCCAAAAACTCCTGTAGGAACAAGCACCCAGAAGAGGAATGGAGATAAAGAGCCAATCACTCAAACTTCTATTGAGATTGTGGATACCAACAAGAAAACACTTGAAGCTAAAGGTGATATGGATGAAGAACCAAACATTGAACTTACTGTAGACAATAAAGTTATTGAAGAAGACATAACAGAAGATGTACCCTCATCTCTTGCAAAAAACAATCAAGCTATGAATAAAGGAAATGTTGGTAGCGTTGAGAATGTGACTGTTTCAGCTGATGAAATTGCTATAGAGGAAAGACAGTTGGACAATTTAAAGAGTGATAGCATTACAACAGAGGAAAGTATGACTCTGTCGGCTGACGAGATTGCTATAGAGGAAAGACAGTTGGACAATCTAAAGAGTGATAGCATTATAACAGAGGAAAGTGTGACTCTGTCGGCTGACGAGATTGCTATAGAGGAGAGACAGATTGACAATTTAAAGAGTGATAGCACTGTGAAAGAGGAAAGTGTCAGGGCTGATGAGAAAGAGATTGAAGATACTTCTCTAAAATTAAAGTTGGAAATGGAAGAAAATTTGCGGAAACTGGAAATTGAAAGGCTAGCGGAGGATAATTTCTTGAAGGGTAACAAATTGTTTGTTTATCCCCAGGTGGTGAAACCTGATCAAGATATTGAAGTATACCTTAATAGGAGTCTGTCCACTCTAACTAATGAGCTAGACATTTTAATTATGGGAGCCTTCAATGATTGGAGATGGAAATCTTTTACAATAAGGTTGAATAAGACACATCTAAAAGAGGATTGGTGGTCATGCCAGGTTCATATTCCGAAAGAAGCATATAAGATGGATTTTGTGTTCTTTAATGGGCGAAATTCTTATGACAATAATGAAGAAAAGGATTTCAGCATAGTGGTGGAAGGTGGAATGGACGCATTTGCATTTGATGATCTCTTGCTTGAGGAAAAACGTAGGGAGCTGGAAAAACTTGCAAAGGAGCAAGCTGAGAAGGAAAAACAAGCAGAAGAGCAGAGGCGGCGAGAAGCGGAGAAGGCTGCAAGTGAAGCTGATAGAGCACAGGCAAAGGTGGAGACTGAAAAGAGGCGGCAAATTTTGCTCCAGTTGATGCAAAAAGCTTTAAGGTCTCTTGATAATGTCTGGTATATTGAGCCTACTGAGTTTAAAGGTGAGGACTTGGTCCGGTTGTATTATAACAAAAGTTCAGGTCCTCTTGCTCATGCTAATGAACTTTGGATTCATGGGGGATATAACAACTGGAATAATGGATTGTCCATTGCCGAAAAGCTCGTCAAGTCTGAGAGAAATGATGGTGACTGGTGGTATGCTAAAGGTATGTATGAATATATTTTTTCCCTAATCCGATATCGGTGTGCATTTGAAGTTGTTTTCATTGAAAATTAAAACAAATATGTGAAATGTGTATGAAGGTGCCAATATTTGCCCTGAAACTTGGCACCATTAAATGCCATTTCTTACCCCATAATCCACTAAAAGAACTATTTTTTATTGAACCTTTTACTTGGTTTCTGTTGCATCCAAGCTTCTCTTTATGGTTGCAGCAAGATGCTGGTAGTTGGTTGGTTAAGCTAGACACATCATGTGGTGATTTTTTTTTTTAAGGTAGATCATGTGGTAAATATTATTGAAGTGAAATAATTTCTTTTGCATATTTCCTCATCTTTTGTGTCATAAGTATGCCATATTTCTTTTTTATATTTTGGAATCATTGTTTTTGTCCAGAAATCTTTATCAGATAATGTGCTTTCTGTGTTTTGATACAATTCTGGGGCTTGAGTTTTCCTGAGAATTACTGATCTATTTGGTCCTAGAAGCAAGAATTTACACTAACATAGTGGCTCAGTCTTCTTTAGTATCTTTTAGGAATAATAAAAGAAAGAATTTTGCATATTTATTTATTTGTACACTTTGCAAGCATAAGTAGAAAAGGCCTCAAATAGTCTTCCCTTCTTAGGACAGAATATTTTCATTTTTGATCTCCTATTTAATTTTCTGTCTCTATTTGAACACAATGAGTGGTATTGTCATCACTGAGTTATATCATATCTTTTTCTGCAACCATGTGTTTTTTGCAGTTGTTGTACCTGGTCGAGCCCTTGTCTTGGATTGGGTCTTTGCTGATGGTCCACCTCAAAGAGCCACTGTGTATGATAACAATCATCGCCAAGATTTCCATGCAATTGTCCCAAAATCCTTTCCTGGAGAATTGTTTTGGGTTGAGGAAGAGCACCAGATATATAGGAAACTACAGGAGGAAAGGAGAATAAGAGAGGAGGCTATACGTGCTAAGGTCAGTTAGCTTGTTAGCAGTTAGATTCAAATGTAAAAAAATTTAGCATAACTAAGCTCAAGATATTCCTACATCTGAAAGTTTTTGTGAACCTTTTGCTACTTTCCTATCCCTTAAACAATTGTGTAGAAATTTGGAGGTGTAATGTGGGTGTTAGCTTGTAAAATAATCATTGATAATCTGTCTTTATGACAAGTAGAGCTTGTTGAACAGTTAAAGGTGGGCTGCTTTAAGTTTGCTTTTATCATATCTAAACTGTTATAAGCTGAATTATTGGAATTTTATCTCATTATACAGCATAATATTCCATTGCCAAGTATGCTAAGTTTCAACTCATTTTCCTTTTGTTACAGGCTGAAAAAACTGCACGTATGAAAGCTGAAAGAAAGGAAAGAACTTTAAAAAGGTTTCTGTTGTCTCAAAAGCATATAGTTTATACCGACCCTCTTGATGTTCAGGCAGGAAGTCCTGTGACCGTATTCTACAACCCTGCCAACACAGTTCTTAATGGTAAATCTGAAGTTTGGTTCAGAGGCTCATTTAATCGTTGGACACACCGTGCAGGTCCATTGCCACCTCTGAAAATGGCACCTGCAGATAATGGTTCCCATGTCAAAGCCACTGGTATATTTTCAGCTGTTATTCTATTATTTGTCTGGGTAGATTTGTAACACACCGATGTCTTTTCTGAATGGATCATATAATGAACTTTGGGAATATTATCATAGATTACAATTTTTCTGTCTCCTTGCTTCCGTATTCAACATTTTGATAAGATGTCCCTTTTTATATGCAGCATTCCCCTTGCTTTTCTTTGTCCTGACAGATGAATCAAATTTTGATAATAATTTTATCTATTTGTTCAGGAAAGTTATTTAAATGGGTCTGATTCCATTTTATTTTATTTTTTCAGTTAAGGTTCCCTTAGATGCATACATGATGGATTTTGTATTCTCGGAGAGGGAAGAAGGTGGAATTTTTGACAATAGAGATGGCATGGATTATCACATACCAGTGTTTGGAGGAATTGTGAAGGAGCCACCAATGCACATTGTACATATTGCTGTTGAAATGGCCCCAATTGCAAAGGTAAAGTTTAAGTCATTGTCCTATGGTCATGCATAATGTCCATTAACTTATTCTAGAGTTAATGGCAATGCATAACATCTGTTAGGCTAATCTAGAGTGTGGTTGTCAGTATATTGACCTTTTTGTGATTGCCATGGATCGTTAAGTGTTGGAAAATATCTCGTATTGAAAAATATAAATAAATGAAGTGTGCGATTGCACTTGAAGGGGAGTATTGGAATATATCTCATGTTGAAAATATATAAATAAATAAAGTGGCACATATGTGGGGTAGATTGAGCCTTAACAGAAGCTAATTGGTTTTGTGTTATATGGGGTCAACCCATTTATGTATCCACATGCGCATATGTGGCCCATTGCGCTTAAATGAAGTGTGTGGTTGCACTTGAGGTGGAATGTTGGAAAACATCCCACATTGGCATTGAAAAAATATAAATAAAGTGTGGGATTGCACTTGAGTGGGTGTGTTGGAGAATATCCCACATTGAAAAAATAGAAATAAATGAAGTGTGTGGTTGCACGTGAGGGGTGATGTTGGAAAATATTCCACATTGAAAAAATATAAATAACATCATATAATGTTTTTAAAATTTAGACAGCCTTAATCACATGGTTCATCTAAGAATCTGTAAGTCTGTAGCTTGGTGATAACTGAGAGATACCTAACTGTTGCAGCTGAAGTAGGTTTTTCCAGTGCTTGCTTGTAGCAACAGCAAGAATCTATTTTCTAGCATGTAACAAAGAGTGTTGACATTAAAGATTATCAAATAATCCAGAACATAAGGCCCATAACATAGATATTAATCCTCAGATTTCTTGCACTCCCCCAATGTCAGGGTTAAAACTGACCTTCATCTTTTCTAATCTCTCTTTTTCCTCCTTTACTATACAGAAAAGTTAACTTCTAGTGATGAACCATAATTTTGTGTTCGAAATGAAAAATAGAATGGATATTTATACATGTACGTGTTCCAAAATTAATAGTCATACCCTTAATGGAAAAGAGAAGACAGGAGTAAGAAGGTAATTTTTACATCTTTTTTTTTTTTTTTTGTAATAAAATTTAGTAAAGACACATGATTGTAGCCACCCTCCACAGAAGGAGAGTAACAGTAATGTACTTGACTGGGCACCATGTTTCTTTGGTCCTGACATAGTTAGTCCCTGTAAAAAGCTTGAAAATATGTGTATGTTTAAAACATTAATTTCAATTTGTGTTATTCACCATCTATTCTTGGAAAATCTTATTTGTTTCTTCATTGAATATTTGCTTGTCGATGTCATGTAACAACTGCTCCAGGTTGGAGGACTTGGTGATGTTGTGACTAGTCTCTCACGTGCTGTTCAAGATTTAAATCATGGTGTCGACATCATTCTTCCTAAGTATGACTGTTTGAAATTTAACCATGTAAGCTTCATTGCTACTTCTTTACACAGATGGGTCAACTTCTTTTTTGTCCTTACTTTTCTATTTGAACTTGAGATTTTGGCTCAATTCTTATAATATCATTTGCATTATTCAAAAATTTGTAAGGCCTCTAGACCTATTTTGATGATTTATTGTCTTTTAAATGTCATTTTATTTACTAAACCTTTTTTTTTATCTAGATTATTTGTAAACGTATTTTATGTTTGATCTGACACTTTTTATGTACAATTGCCAACTTTTATGCATTTGAATTCAAAGGAATAGCATTGTTGTCATATCATTTGGGAAGAACAAAGTAGTTATATTGAACATTTCACTGCAATGCTTATATATATATATGAACTGAGTTTTTAAATAAATCCTAATTCATTATAGGTGTATCTTCTGAAATAGGTGGCGGATTTTCATTATCAGAAAAGCTATTCCTGGGGTGGGACAGAAATAAAAGTATGGTTTGGGAAGGTGGAAGGCCTTCCAGTCTACTTTTTGGAGCCTCAAAATGGGTAATCTATGCTTTACTGCACCCTCAGACTTTTTTTCTTCTCATTTGGTTAATTCTCTTAAATGTACTACTCAACAAGTCATTATGTATTGTTTTGTGTCTTCTGCACCTGGATTTCAAATGATTTGCGTCGTTTATTTGTGTGTATATGCATGCCTATGCCTGCTTGCAAGGGTATATAGAATGGTGAAGACTCGATGTATATTGACTAAGAACTATTGCAATTTTCTAATATTCCATGTAATTCTTATCTGATTTATTTGAGTGCTAATATTTTTCTTGGAGGAAGCATGATATAATTGTGATGGCTCCAAGATTTGCATTCAGCAAATTGAAAATGAATGCAAGGGTACATTATTGTTTTGGTAATATGTGGTTCAAATAAATGCCCGCTTTCCTTTCATTTCCTTTGAAAGGCTTGCGTTACTATCCATCCAGATGATGTAGCTAATTTCATGAATTCATTCAAGTTTCACGAATTTGCATCATCCATTTGCTAAATGAATCCACAAATTCAATTGTCATTTGTTGTCAGTTTGACGTATTGCGGAGTCTCATAATTATTGCTGCTTGAAAATAATTTTTTCCAAGAACTATTTTGCGGGAGGGCAAAAAATGCTAGCTCTAATGGTTGGTCTTCACAATCTTTGTTTTCATGATGTTCCAGTTTAGTAGGGAAGTCTATTTGCATCGTATAATCTTAACTATTAAGGCTCATAAACTGTTATTGTAGGTTCAAAAAAGGTTCAGAGAAGAAAACATAGACGTAGCAATCTATGTTCCTAAGTATATGACTGGTCCCTTGACTGTAAGCATGTACCTTTAAACAATACCAACACTATTTCATGATGACTTTTCTCATTGCAGGATGTTTTCGACTGGCTGCATATATGGCTGCCGGAATGATGGGGAGAGGTTTGGTTTCTTTTGTCATGCAGCTCTTGAGTTTTTACAACAAAGTGGATTTCATCCGGTAAGCTTTATATTTTTACCCATGTTAACTTTTTAGTATCTTAATCGGATAAAATGATTGTAAAATTGTTTCCAAGATTTCTTGGGTAATTAGTAAAACATGGCTGATGCTAGCATGCAATCTTTGTTGATGTGCCAACAATAAACATAGACAAACGAACATATGCAATGAAGTTATGACGCAAACAAGTTGTTACAGATCTAATCTCGGCTAGTGTAATGGAAGATACTGCTTCAGTTTCTCAATTTAAGTATTATTGTAAAATTGTAATTCTATGACAAGAATTCTGTAATTCTATTAATATTAAAATATCAGTCCACTTATTACTTTCTAGAACATCTGTTTTAATAGGGGTTTTGTAATTGTAGGATATTATCCATTGTCATGATTGGTCTAGTGCTCCAGTTGCATGGCTATTTAAGGACCATTTTATGCATTATGGTCTTAGCAAAGCTCGGGTTGTCTTCACTATTCATAACTTGGAATTTGGGGCGAACAACATTGGGAAAGCTATGACATATTCTGACAAGGCTACGAGTGTGAGTAGCTGTAATTTTCTTTGCTTTGTTCACATGATTTTACAATTGCCTTGATTCATGACCTGACAGTTGGCTATTTTGGGATATGGTAAAGAAGTTACATTGACATTTCTCCTCTAATCTAAATTGCTCCTGATCCTTGTCTACCATTTTCTTTTTCAGTTAATTTAAGTACATGTTCTTTATTATTTTTCCTTTTTTTTTTTTTTACTTTCCATTTGATTCTCAATGATTACCTCAGTAATTGCATTATTCATTCTGCTAGCAATATCTTGAGAGCATTTATTAGAACACTTTTATTTAGGAAAAGTGTTAAGCCTGTAATAGGAATGGTGGCTAAGGGTATTTTATGTGCTTATATTTTTCAGTGGATTGGAGCAATCTCTTCAAATTCCTAATCATATTGTAATTCCATTTTTTTCTTAATGCACTAGGTACCCACAGCAATAAAATAGCAGACATGCTCTTCTGTGATATATTCATGGTTTTAACCAAATTCTTCCGCATCTTCTGAGTTATTCATCATTATGTCTGCAGGTATCCCCAACATATGCAAGAGAAGTTGCTGGAAATCCTACAGTTGCTCCTCATCTCTATAAGTTCCATGGTATACTGAATGGGATTGATCTGGATATATGGGATCCTTATAATGATAATTTCATTCCCGTAAGTGGACTGTGACATTGTTTTTATTTAAATTCTTTGATCAGTGGTTCTTGAATTGAGGACTTGCAGTTATATCTGCTTAAATGTTGCGGTACTATGAATTAACAGTTTCAATTTTTGCAAGGCGTACATCTCTGTGTGAAAGGCAAAGTGAAAGATTGGTCTACTAACTGCATTATTATGCATGATTTCATGTTGTAGACTTTTAATTTATTCTTTTCCTGGATTGCAATTAGAGCTTAAAATTGTTGCCTTGTTGAGGTTTGGAGAGTGTAAACCACAGAATAGGGTGGGTGAGGAATTAATTCTGACTTGGAACAGCCAGATGTATCTTAATGTAAATGCATATATGTGATGGTAGATTCTTCTTATTTAAGTACAGCTTGTGTAATATGTGTGTTATTACAGGTAGCATACACATCTGAGAATGTTGTTGAAGGCAAAAGAGCTGCCAAGGAAGCTTTGCAGCAGAGGCTTGGTATAAAGAAAGCTGATCTGCCTTTAGTTGGAATTATTACTCGCCTAACACATCAAAAAGGAATCCATCTCATCAAGCATGCAATTGGGCGAACCTTAGAACGGAATGGACAGGTAAGTTTTCCCTGCTACATTCATGTTTCTCTTGTTATATCCTGTATAACAACATGTAGCATACCATGGAGTTCCACTTATGTCCTTAGATTCTCTGAAAGCAAACCTAGCAACTGAGATTTTATTCCATTCACAGATATAGGTGCATCAACAACTTTTTCCCTAAATTTCGACTGGAGAGGTATACCATCATATTAAAACAACATTTCAATCAAGAATTAATGAAGGAATATTATTCATATTTTGTAGAGTATAGCGTGGGACTTAACCTTATTAATGGTATACTGGTTTGGAATCAGGTCAATATGCAATCTTCAATTCGTGAGTGCAGACTCCTTCATGGTCCTACCTAATTTTAGACCATTATCTGTGCTCGAGTAACCACTATTTCTCATATCTAGGAACAGTTGATGCCTTAATCCTGACATTTTACTGGCACTTTGATCATGATGAGACTAAAATTGATGCATCCTAGCAGCTGAATAATCCAAATTAGGGTACTATTGGTCCCACAATCCTGTGCATCTATTCTGATGTTTCTGCACCTATTCATTAGAGATATTGTGATGACTATGAATTGCATATGCATGTAACAATCATTAGAGCCAATTCATTTGCAAGGTTCTGTTGCACATATATAATGAAGCAAACAGCATATTGGGATTCTTGCAACTAAAATGATGAAATTTGTGTTCTCAGGTTGTATTGCTTGGTTCAGCTCCAGATCCTCGGATTCAGAATGATTTTGTGAATTTGGCCAACCAATTGCATTCTTCTCATGCTGACCGTGCTCGCCTTTGTTTGAATTATGATGAGCCACTCTCACACTTGGTATATTCTTTTTGAGTATTAAATAGTCGGGTTTTATTTTGGTGCAGATTTACATCTTAAGTCTGCAATTTGGCCTGACTTCTTCCCTCTCTCTGTCCGTCATTTCTTAGATATATGCAGGTGCTGATTTTATTCTAGTCCCTTCAATTTTTGAGCCATGCGGACTGACCCAACTTACAGCTATGAGATATGGGTCGATACCTGTTGTTCGAAAAACAGGAGGTGTGTTCATGCTTAGCCACTGAGACATTTTGATGACAGAATTGTTACCAAAAAAGCATAGTTCTGGCTATTTTTATTCGTGCTTTAGCAGGGCAACAAAGCTATGTATTATGCATCATTTAAAAACTCATATTCTCCCTATAGCACAAGTGCTGGCTGAGAAATTTTTGAGATCCCATAACTTTTCCTTCAACTCCAAATTACAGCATTGGGTGCTTGTCTTTCATGTGCATTGCTTTTTCCCATCGATGTTCACTCTTAATCTTCTTTTACATTCATAAATTATTATAGTTCTACTTACCATGCAAGTACATATGATTCTGTAATGCAAGACAAGTATAATCTTTAGAGTATTATATTTCTATTTACCATGCAAGTACTTATGATTCTGTAGTGCTAGACAAGTATATTCTTTAGAGTTTTCTGATACCCTTCTTTGGTCGGTACCTAGCCGCTACCATATATTTAACCATTCATTTTTTTTCCTACAGGACTTTATGACACTGTGTTTGACGTGGACCATGATAAAGAGAGAGCACAAGCTCAAGGACTTGAACCAAATGGATTCAATTTTGATGGGGCTGATACTGCTGGCATTGATTATGCTCTAAATAGGTGAGAATAAGTGGCTTGTTTATCGGAGTGGTAAATGCATATCTGCTTTCTTTTTTGGTAGTTCCCTTCCATTTTCTCCAAATTACAATAAAAAATACAAAAATCATTTATTCCCTTCAACTGAACTCTGAATAGTAGTTTCTGAGGAGCACCTACAGTCACAGTTAATCGCATGGAATAATTTGAGTCTTCCTAGGAAGTTATATTCCTTTAAAAAGTTGTTCTTACCTATTTTTCGTTTTCATTTCACAATATCAAGAAAATGTCATGAAGGAATAATTCAGGTTTTGGGAGGGAACGCAGAGAAATGCTGAAATTAGCATTATTAGCATTTAGGGTAGCTCTGCTTGGAAAGTGTTGAAAATCATTTTGGTAGTATAGGCCTCTCTCTCTCTCTCCCTCCATCCATGTGGGAACACACAGTGCTCATTTGTGGCTTGTGTTTTTCAATTTTCATCTTTTCTTGTGAAATCTTCAGGGCAATTTCTGCTTGGTATGATGGTCGGGAGTGGTTTAACTCATTATGCAAAATTGTGATGGAGCAAGACTGGTCTTGGAATAAGCCTGCTCTTGATTATATGGAACTTTACCATGCGGCACGCAAGTGAGAAGAAGAAATTAGTTGGGCCCAGAGAAAGCAACATTCTCAATCCTGTACAGGTTTTGCGCCTAATTCGACTTCTTTCATTCAATAGCTGAGTTGTACAGACATAGATTGTCCATTTGAAATAAATTGAGGTGATACTAGTTATGGAGCTTGAAATGGGCTCATCCATTTTTGTGATTTAGTGCAGAAAATGTAAAGAACACAGAAATTTTGAATTTGTTATGTGAAGTTGATCTTGTTTTCATAGCAGTACGATGTAAATAAACATCACCTCAGCCGTTCAAATGCATTGTCCTGGAATAATTTGGCCTTGGTTGTTGAAATGAGGAATTGCTACTTGTTGAGCACTGAACCATTCTCTCTAATTGTCTTAGGCATAATGCCTTTCTAATGCAATCTTATCATGTGGGGGAAGTTGTTTTGATTATGCATTTTAGTTCTTATCATGTGGGGATGATGTTTTGATTAAGCATTTTAGTTTTGTAATTATGGTTGATTTGGGCACTTCACGACATATGAAACAAATGGTCCCTAGTTGGCAAGCACAGCTTGCCTTGGTAGCCACTAAAATTGCCTCATCTATTGTGTTGTTGACACTCAAGTGACTAGACTAGTACTTTTACAAGGAAATGATAGTTTTATGACTAATCCTGGCGTGGCACATTGACAATGGGGCAACATTTGAGATGCTAATTCAACCTTGTTTTGACCCCACTAATCACCCAAAGGCAAAAGAGAATAACAAAAAAGGAAATGGGAAAAGACGTTAATAAGGTATGCTTATCTTATCAAAAGTTGATTAGCATGAAGTGGGATCATGCCATCTTGAATGGTTGTTCAAAAAAAAAAAGAACGGTAGAAATTGCTTCTTATGGCTAATGATTAAAATTTTTTTTAGTAATTTGTTTTATATTGGCAACAGAAGCAATAAGCGGATGTAGTTTAGTGGTAGAAATTTCATGTTGTAGCCGTGAAGACCTCGGGTCGAAGCAGAGCTGCCACATACTACGTTGAATCTATGTTTATGGCAACTTTTTTTGTCAGTGGCAGTAATGCATATTGGAACTGAATATTTAATATACTCCTTTTGTTTTAAAATCATAATTTACTTTTAACTTTACACATATTGATGAAAAAATATAGTTGATATAATTAAATTATACTTTTTCTCATATACACTTCAATTAATATTTTACAACTCAAACTTTTTTCTAAAAAAAAATTCATAGTTTAAATAAAATATATATATGAGCTCATTGGTAAATTTAAATATTAATTTTTTCTAAAAAAATAGATATATAATTTCAGATAGATGGAAAAAAAGAGAAGATGAGTATGCTACTACTCTTGTAGTTTTATTTAGATAAAACCGGATAAGTTAGATTTATATAGACTTTGGATGTTAATGATTCACGAAAAAAAATATTCATGATTGCTTATAATTAATATTATCTTGCAGCAAGTTGTATTGGACCCATTTTTGTTGAATTTTTTATATTTGTTAAAAATATAAGTAAAGAAATTGGTAATTGATGTTAACTTATATATTTATTTAAAGTTAGCTGGTTTATGGATAATAGTTTATTTATAAGAGCGATTGAAGAAGCTTGAAATAGCTTCTCATACATCAAGTGACTCTTTGGCAATTAAATGTAGCTAACAACCAGTAAAGGTTGTTTTGCACAATTATACATCATCATAGCATTGCTTGGCAGTTCAGCTGCCATTATCATAGGGTAAAACTAGGTTTCTTCATGACACAGCCACACAGGTATTCTTATTGTTGTAAAAATAATGGAAAGCATATATATATATATATATATATATATATACAGTTTATCTACTTATTGCTGTTTGCTGGTCCATCTGGATTAAATATGCATTACTAAGAATTAAATAAAAATCAGTTCAAATGGGTCACCTTTCTATCTACAATGCAATGACATAGATGTGTGGTTAATTAACCTTTGCAATTATGTTTTATTTTTTTTTAAGAAAAAAAAATTTGCAATTGCTTGCTTACCAATAATTAACTCTTATGTATTTTTATTTTGTCTATCGATAGAATTAAAATAGTTTAATTTCTCACTATAAAAGGAAAATAGAAAAACCGGAATTCAATTATTCTATTCTAGAAGCAGAGTATAACCCAACACTTCAAATCTGGTTTAAACTTAAAGTATAGAGTCCATGAAATCTGAATTTTTAGAGTAAAATTCGAACCCCACCCCATTCCACTCCCGTGTGCGGGAGATTTTCAACTTAAAAAAATATTATGTACTTGTCCAACATTATTATGTAATACTCTAACTTAATACAATTGCAACTGGTACTGATAGTACAATTTTAACATCAAGTGCTAATTACCTTCTTTTTAATCTGTAAGAAAATTCTCACACTTTAAATTTTGGTTTGATTTTTTTGCCACTACAAATTCGAGAGGGAGGAACCAAAATAACATAAACAATTTTTCATACTTTATAAGTAATCGGGACAAAATTTAATAATAATATTATAACTATGTTCTTTTTCATTTAGAATATTTCTATTTTAACACCTTTAGTTATTTTTTTTTACATTTATTATAATTTTTACAACATTTTTTAATACAAGTAATAAAGTTTTAAAACTTACTAAGTCATTGTTTAGTTCAATTCTATCAAAAAATTCATTTCAATTGTAAACGAATTCTAAATGCAGATGAATTTTTATTAATAAAGTATGTTAGGTTTAATGAATTCCATATTTTCTTATATTGTGTTTGGTATAAATTTAAAATTTAAGTTAATTTTTAATTTTGGTCAAAAATATCATTTTAAATAGAATAATTTCCCTTTGAATTTTGAAAGAAAGAATTCACAGAAAACACTACATATCCATGCTTCAACAATTTATAAATAAGAGGCTGCTGCTACATCTCGGTGAAAAATAATACAAGTTCAAATTTAGGATATCTGAATTTCTCACTGGTGGCTAACCTGAGTCATAGCTGATCCAATTCAACAAAACTAGAAATCCTTTTTTTTTTTTGATATAAAATCCGTTAGCCACAGCTTGTAATCTGGAAACTAATATAAGGATCTGTAAAAAGAAGCAATGTCACTCAAAGTACCCAACAGTCAAAAAACTCTTGTGAATTGCTATGCCATGTATCCAATTAATCTATTTGTGATACACAAGTGATGAAATAGAAGGTAAATTTGGAAGAGAAAACAGGGAGAGAAAAATGAAAAGCTACGATTGGTAAATGCTCAGTTTCAGAATGCAGAAATCCATAAACACAATTCATCATTAACACTGAGACTAGATGCTTTTGATGATTTATTCACTAGTTAGTAAGATAATATAGTCAGTTTCTGTTGCTTTAAGCATGACAATTGACAAGCATATATGTGTGCATTTTGATTGACAAAAATACCGAGAGATGAGTTTTTTTTTTCAAAATAAAAATAATGAGGATATTTTAGTTATTTAAGAAATATAGCTTTAAAAATTGTGGAATTCATTTGTAAATTTCAACTATTTCATTAGAATTTTATCTAGTTATAATGAATTTTACAAATTTAAAAATATGGAATTACAAATGAATTTTACAACTTATTCATTTAAACCAAACACATATTATTTGGAATTCGAAATGAATTCCACAAAAATTTGTGGAATTCATTTATACCAAACAAGGCCTAAGTATATTTAACTATGCTGAAAATAGTAATTTGTGTTAAAAGTGAAAAACAATGAGGTATATATAAAATTTAAAAATTAATAAAATATAGTTAAGTGTTGAAAATAGAAGTATACTTAAAATAAAAAAATTATACAAATATCATTAATTTTATTTCATTTTATTGTATTTGTGTTATTCTTAAAATGTATTAAATATGTTGCAAATAGAAGGGAAAAAAAATAGTATAATTAGCGTACTCTTCTTCTTATATATCCTTGTGCCACTTGAGGTAATTTATGTTTATTAATGGTGAGAACTGTTGAAGTATAGAACTGAAAAAATTGTTATATTTTAGTGTATGTGACCATTATTTTTTAACTAGCATGTGGATGCTTCTGTTAACATGAATTGTGTTGTGACTCCAACTAAGAGAGAGCTGTATGTAGCATAGGTGTGTACAGCATCATGCACAGATTGGCCATAGCCAATGACATTTGTTTTGTTCGAAAACAGAGACAGCCTATGTATAATTAGCATGAACATACGTATGTATACATGAACACAAAACCAGTAGCGACACACAAGTTTGAGGTGGCAACTGAGCTTAGTTATTACTCATTTGGATTTGTTCATCGCCAAGCTATGAAATGTGGGCCTATTTCACAAAAGGAAAATGCTATTTATGCATCATCATCTGCTGCTGATATCACAGCAACCAACAAATCAACTGTCATAATCGTGGGGTACTACAGAGGTAAGCTTATTCAAGCATCTTTATATATTAGTGGGGAAGGAAAACTACTCATGCATTATATCATATTTTCTCATTGCATTGCATGAACAATGATGTTTAAAATAGCTGAATTCACTGCCCCAGAAAATAACATAATGGACGAGGGAAATTTTAGTCCGCAAGCAAAAACTATTAGAGCATGTAGCTAGATTTAATGCATGTTAGTTGTAATTAAATTATAGGCTTAATACATACGTGACTTCCTGTATTTGTCAGTTTTTGTAAACTTGACACTTTAACTTATAGTTTTGCCATTTGACATCTAAACTTGGATAAAATACACTATTTTGCACTAATATGATGACATAATGCATCTACCACCCCATGTACTTGTCACTTTTTGTCAATTTGACAATTTTATTTGTAGTTTTTGGTCAATTAACCTTTATAATGTGACACATGTTGATTTGCTATTTCGTGCTACGTGTGCTGATAGAGGTTTTAAAATTATATTTTAGCCAAGTTCAAGTGTCAAAATGGTAAAACTATAAGTTAAGGTGTTAAACTAACAAAAAGTAACAAATATAGAGGATTATGTATGTATTACTCCTAAATTATAATTAGAGTAAAAAGGCGTATGTATTACTCCTAAATTATAATTAGAGTAAAAAGGCCAGTACACTTTGGCTGATGATTCTCTATCTTATATATGGGATGTGACATATATAGAGGTGTTGGACTCAAATTTCCACTCCTTTCAATCCATTTATAAAAATTGTTCCAAAAAAATTAGAGTTAAAAGAGTTTATTAGATTAATTAGGATAATATGATATTGATCACATATTCGAGCATAATAAAACGTTTTTAAAAAAAGCATTAACTTGAAAGATGGACTTGCTTGTATAGGATTTTACTGAATTTTTTTTTGACAGTATCTACTATCTAGTGCTCTAGCAAGTTATGACATATTAGTAGGTAGTACTAGTGGGGGATGAATAATTTATAATACCTATAATCTAATGAGATTTTAGTGACGTTGTAGGGATTTAATAAAACCTTAACATAAATCAATTGGTGCAGGCATTGTTGATAAATTTAGATGATGGAGATCCTAAAACTCTAAAGATTTCATGTTTAAATTCTAAATGGTGGAAAAATCTTAAACTAAATGTTCATACCTAATCACGGTTAAGATGTATATACTGATAACAAAAAGTCGTCCTTGAGCTCACCAAGTTAAAAAAAAAGAACCCTATAATTTAGAAAAAAATCGTTGACCCACAGAGTTATTTTCATACAGGTCATTATCCAACAAAGACGCTTTTGTTGATTTGAGATGAGAGGACCTCCCACTTACCTTACCCAACCGGCCAACCCCACCCCACCCTGACCCTATAATTGCACATAAACAACAAAAGCAAATAAAAATAACCCTTTATCTCTGTGTGCTAGTAGTATTGCGTACTCTTTATTTTATATCGTGCTGCTGTAAATGTAATCCCCAAAACCCAGGAAGGCATTGAAGAATGGCAGCAAGTAATCAATAGAGATGGGAGTTGAGTCACAGTTCGAGGATCCACCCCATCTCCCTCCTCAAACTAAATGCTATTTACTTGGAACTCTTTATCCTAGGCACATTGCTGTTTTCTTTTTTTTTTTAAAAAGGGTTTTTGTTTTGTTGTTTGTAAGTGTGGCTGGCTTCACACTTCCACATAATAATACTTCACAATCTCAGTGCCTCCTTTCTGCACTGTGGTGGTGATGAGTGACTGCCTAATGAGATGTGAGTTGGAGTGAGTAAATTAGAGGATAAGGTTACTGAAATCGGTGAGGCTGCTCTAACCAATCACTTTTCACCACCTTTCCCAATCATACACCAGACTTTTGCAGTGCTCAAATACAGATGCATTTATATATTGTTTCAAAAAAAATGACGAGAAAAAGGAAATTTTATTTTCTCTATATGCTATAATATATCTGCATAAACCCCATATCAAGAAACCTCCTGAACGATATTAATATATATATATATATTTTTTTTTCTGTAAGTAATATGCTTTGATATGACTTGTGAGTTCTGGGTTCGCTAAATGCCTTTTTTTTTTTTTTTTTGCCTCCCAAAACCCGACTTCTTCCTGTGGGCGTCTGGTTTTAATTGTAGTACAGTATAGTGACCCATCTCCAGGTAAGAGGATTAACAAGGCAGACTGCTGTAACTCAGATTCTAATCGAAAACCCAATTCTAAATTTTCCATTGCTTTTCTTTTCCATATCAGGGTTTGGTTGGATTAGCCTCATTTAAGTTAGTAACATCATTTTTTCTTGTCCTCTTCTCTTCAGTTGTTGCAGTGTGCTAAGGCCATTGAAATTTGTGATTTTTTTTGGAAGTATATTTATTACAGCTTCAGCCCTTATTTTTTGTCTACCTTTGAGTTTTGTTCTTGGTTTAATGCTCTTGCTAAGCAACCCATTTAAAGATCAAATCCTTTTGCAATTCAAAAAAAAAAAAAGATCAAATCTTTTGAAAAAGCTCTGCTTCTTTCTTTTGGAGGGTATTGAAACAGAGCGAAGGCAGATTCCTGATATTATTCTCTTAAAAACCCTTTCTTTCTTCTCTCTTTCTGATTCCCAATGCCCCATCCAAAAGCTCAAAAAAAAAACAAAAAAGTAGTTTTGTTATATGTGGCGCCATATGCACTTCACTTCACTCTTATTCATTTTAGATATAAATGACCATACAGACATTAATAAAGTGCATCAATAGAATAGAATAGTGTCAACTTTTTATTTCATGACTAGTACCAAATACTAATAGTAAGTAGCATAAAAAGCGAAAACTGATTTTAGTAAAATAAAAAGTGAATCAGCCACTCCTTTTACTTACCCCATCCATCTAATCTATTTATATTCTAAGTGGTAACTCTGCTGCTCCTCATCTTTTTCTTTTCCCTCTGCTTTTCTTGATTCTTACTTGCTTTTCTTTTCGTTTCAGTTATATTTTCATTTCAGCAAACAGTAATGGCAGACTGGCTTGGTAGGAGAGCAATGAGAGATGAAGATTTTGACGAAGAAGATATATGGTCAGTTGTTAAAGAAAGAGAAGATTCAAGTCCCAAGATTAGGAAATCAAAGGATCATAACTATTCCTCTTCTTCTTCTTCTGCATGGCGCTTGCATAGCTCTCCAAGAATGATACCAAGAACTAACACTAACACTATTAACCCAATAACACAACCAACAACAGCAACCCATGAAGCTAAAGTTGTTCAACAGTCATCAGCTCCTGTCAGCATCCCTGATTGGTCAAAGATTTATGGTAAAAATATAAGAATGGGTTCTTGGGCTAATGATGATGATGATGATAATATTAATGATGGAGAAGATCATGGTAATGGGTATTATAGTATAAATGGTTATGTTAATGAAGAAAATGATGCGGATGATGATGAAGATGAAATGGTGCCTCCACATGAGTGGATAGCTAAGAAACTTGCTAGAAGTCAGATTTCATCTTTTTCTGTTTGTGAAGGTATTGGAAGAACACTCAAAGGAAGAGATCTAAGCAAAGTGAGGAATGCTATTTTGACAAAAACAGGTTTCTTAGAGTGAGTAATATTTTATCTATAGATCATGGATACATAATACAACCAGCTGATAGCCTCTTATGATCATAATCATCATCAAGATTTCATCTTTCATCTTCTATCTTCATCAACATCTCATTTTTATCATTGCCTGATAAGGGTCCCATGTAATCTTTTTATTTGTTGCTATTATTAATTAATGTTGCTAATATGGTATGTATTGTACTAGGGGGAAATAGAAGTCAGAGCTGCCCTTTTAACTGTAGTTTTTTAGGAAGAGGAAAAGAAAAAAAAAAAAAAAACTTTTGCAGCCTCTGAAATTTTGTCTTGTAGCCTGGTAAATGTGCTTTGGGTAATTGTAGTGCACCAGTAAACAGGATATTATGTTGAAGAGGGATTAGTTAATCTCCAAAATCTTCCTATCTGCCCTTTGGCTGCTTTTGCTTTTTATTATTTATTAATTTCACCAGTTTTTAATTTCAACAGTTGATTTATCACTCTCTTTACTGTCTTTTTCTTCCTTTGTAATTTTAGTTTTTTTTTTTTTTTCTATATATATAAAAAAAATTGCATGTTGTATTGGTGAGAAATTCCAAGGTGAAAAGTTTACTGTCTATACATGCGACAGTCCAATGAATGAACCTGTGGCTACAGTTTTTACTGCTTAAAAATATTATATGTTTGGCTCATGAAATGCACCCAATCGGCCAATTTCTCACATTGCAAGTTTCCAATATAATCTTTCTATCAGTAGAATGAAAGGCAACGATTATGTAATATCATTATCAGGATCTTTCTTGTATATGCAATTAAGAATATGTTTATTTTATTGTTTAATGTTGTCATGTTTTCCAAAAAGATTATGCTGTTTCTAATAAAGAAAAAATAAAAGCTATAAAAAAAATCAGTTTTATCCTGAATTTTGAGCAAATTGAATTCTATTTTAAAAATTATTTTAATTTTCTCATTAACTCTAACCAGGATTTAATTATATTTTTAAAATTACTTTTAAATTTTTATAAAAAATTTGACACTTATGAAATAAAAAAAATAAAGAAATTTTTGAGACAAAAAATATTATCAAGAATAAAAAATATTTAATTTTTTGAAAAATATGAAAAATCAAAATTAAAATTTATTACTATTTATAGTGATGGTTAAAAATAATTACTTTATATTTTATATTTTTATTTTTATTAATTTTAGTCTATCTAATAAATTGATTCATAAGTTATAACTCTTTTAATTTTTTTATTATTTTCATTATAAGTTACAACTCTTAATTTTTTTTATTATTTTTATTGATACATAAAAAGTTAAAATTTTATATAAAAATTTAAAAATTTATAAGATTAAAACATGAGAATACATTTTTAAATTTTGTTTCTCTTAAAAAAAAAATTAAATAACTATCAAATTTATTTTATAAAAATCTAAAAATAATTTTTAAAAATATAATTAAATTATTTAAATAAAATTAAATAAAATTAACACAGTTCGCAAAGTTGAGAAAATTAAAATAACTTTTAAGATAGGATTCCAATGAATGATTAATTATACCAAAGTTGATGGTACAAAATATGCTTTTCCCTTATAAAAAATTGCAGTGTTTTTGGTGGTCTGCTGGCATAGTCTGAAACCTTTTTGATTAATTATATAAGGCCTCTCAGCATAATAATAAAGTTAGCATAAAATAAAAGAGTTGTCAAAGGTATTGTATGGCAAATGGATTAGCTCTTAGCTTCTTCATGTTTCAAGTTTTATTCCCTTGATGACAGGTGAGTGCAAAGTCTAATAGATTCTTGAAAGCTATACATCCAGAATTTAAAGATTTTCAAAATATTCATCAGTACAATAAAACTCTTTTCCATGCAGAATAAAGAGCAGTAGAGCCACCCACATATTTAAGTTTCAAGAAAAGAATCGTCCTGCTCCCTGTCCTTCCGCAGATTCTTCGCTATACATTAATGGTATCTAAATCTACAAACACTTTAATATTCAAAGATCTTACAGCTACACTAAATGTTTGTATTACTCACTTTTGCCGACAGGAATATAACAATTGAGATGAATCTTTTCAGATTAATTCGTCCCCGACCCACTCTTTTTTTCATCCCCTCATCTCTATCTTTAGCATAAAATATAATTTACAGCATCCTCCAATGGTTTCAGATTAAGGACCACTACTCAAAAGAAAGTGTTAATGGGCAAGCAATGAGTGGCCTTTTTTTTTTTTTCCCATTTAGTTGCCACTATAGGGTTGGTCACTCTATATATATAGATGCAGTCTCAGAGTTCATTATTCTCTTGGATCAATTAGGCCTAGTCAGTTGTATTCCTATTACTTGTCTTCTTGTTGTATGAACTGTTCCTATAAATATTTCTTTTACAATGTTGGCCAAATGATGCGTTGCCCATATGCTGTTACTGTTAAAAGTGCTCCGTTTTGTCGTTTGCTGCTGCTGTTGAGTTCATATGAAAAGGAAAATCTGAAAATGGAAGCTTTTTGTGTAAATGGATATTCGATTACATAAGCACAACAAAATATATAGCTGCCCATTATACAAACTTGTTTGCTACTTTGATGAAAAAGGTAAAAGGTGATATCTTTGTGCTCTATATATATATAGGATTGCAGACATTGTTAAAAGGCAGTCATCATAGTTCACTTTTACAGCTAACCATGCACTTGAGACAATCAGAACAACTCATCATCCATGTCTTCATTAGCTATATATTTTGGTATATTTTAAGCCCATTAATGTGTGTCTAACATGCCCCTCTTCTCTTACACCTAAAAAGAAAGGAACCTAATGGCACCAACTCAACCCTCTAATCATGTTCTTCTTTTTTCACCTGTATTTAGCTTGAATCTTATGTCAATAGAATTTCTTATAAAATAACCATTTTGATCCACATGCCCCTTCCTCCTCCGTTACTCTAACTAGATTAATTAGACAAGGAATTGAACTGTTCTTCTCATTATATAACAGCAATCTTTACAATTAAGTACGAAAAATGTTTGTTGCATTTGATGGGTGAACCCATAAAGGAAGTAAAACTCTTATAGCATTTATTTTCTCCATACATAAGACTTGAAGTTGAGACTTTTATTAAATATGAAAAACTTAACTGCTAAACCTTCAAAGAAACTGAACTCCAATAGTGGAGCTGAAACTAAGTAATATGCAAGAAATTTAAATTTGGGTTTCAATTCCAACTTTCATTAATTGTTTTTGGTTCCTGCAAACCCAACCCAAGTCAAAGTCTTCATGTATTTAATTAGGTAACCAGTCCCGGCCCTTACCCACCAACCCACCAACCAAGATACTGATGAGAAACCCACTTGAAAATTTGGATTGAACCCAAATAAAATTGATCCGACCCATTGCTAACTGTTACTGTTGGTAGTTTTTTTTTTTTGGGACAAAACTACTGTTATTAGTTAAGTAGTCTCTAGCTCATAAACATAGAACTGATACATTTTTGGTGGGAAATAAGGAACGTTTTGCAGTAAGTAAGGAAGGGACGGTTAAGTAATTTTGAGTATTAAGATTGGCAGTTGGTTAGTGCGTCTTTTCTGAGCTCACCTCTCCCTCTTGTCTCTTTTTCCTTGCTTCCTTGTGGAGAGGGAGAGTGTGTGTGTGCGTCTCTTGGAACATACACACCTAAATTTGATTAATTTGTGCACATAACAATACTGATTCTGCTTCTGGATTTTGGTTTTTGTTTGTTATTCTTTGATTTGTTAGTGAAATTTTTAAGTTAGTAACAAAAAAAAATGTCGATGAAGAGTAGAGTAGGAGTAGGTGGTGGAGAGATTGCTTCAAGAAATTTCATTCCAAAAAATTGGGCTCTTCTCCTTTGCCTCGGTAGCTTTTTTGCTGGAATGTTCTTCACTAACAGGTGATTTGAATATTGGGTTTCTATTGTTTTCTTTAAATTTGCAAACTTTATTGCTATAAGATGCATTTAAGTCAACTGGGTGTCAATGAATCATTGCAGATGGGTGCATTTTGGAATAGATCTTTTTGGTTGTGTGTGTGTGGCTGATTTTTTATGGGCAGACTTGCGAGTTAGGCAAATGGAGTTTGTTACTGAAGTTAGCATCATTTTTATTTTGATAATTTTTTGTCTTGAATCTGTATTAAATTGTCGTTCTGTTTGATCCAATCCCGAAAGCCATGTGGTTGAATTGGGATGTTTTGGAATTAATTTGTTTCAATTTCAGTACTTTTCTTAATTACTGCCTCCACCGACACTTTTTTTTTTTTACTTTTGGGAAAGGAAGCATATTTTATTGTTTACGGTCTAAAATTACTCTGGAGAGTTCAAAATGTTGCCTTTGCTGAAAAATGAAGTCCGCATGGTTAGAGGAGTACTTTTCTTGTACTTTACTTCATCCAATATCTTTCTGAGAACTGAGTTTTCTCTGATATATATATAACTACATTTTTACAGGCTTAGAACTTTTTTTATGCCTGTGACAGTGATTGCTTTTCCATTTTACTTGTCTTATTAATTAAAGAAAAAAAATTGTATCAGGATGTGGAAAATGCCAGAACAAATAAATTTAGAGTCGCGGGATTGTAATCTGAAGCTTGTAAGTGCATATCTACCCATTTTTCTTTAAGTGCTACATTGTGCTTTGATTGTCGTTAGATTCAACTTTGTTTTTTTTATTATATTTGTTTTATTGAAGTATTAGTTACAATTGTTTGCTTCATTGTTTGCCTTTACTAGAAGGTTGCAAATCATCTATACAAGGACAGTCCAATGCAAGTTGTAAAAGCGCAAGATGTGGTCCAGTAAGCTCTGCTGAAATTTTTTGGCACTACATGTAACATACATGAGACTCCATTGATTTGAACAGAAACAGTATTGTTGTGTATAAATTGCAGAACACTAGACAGCAAGATTTCATCTTTAGAGATGAAACTGTCAGCTGCTAAGGCAGAGCAACAATTTTTGTCAAATGGCTCTTCTTCATCAGGAAACAAGAAAAGGAAATACTTTATGGTTATAGGAATCAACACAGCTTTTAGCAGTCGGAAGCGAAGGGATTCAGTTCGTGCAACTTGGATGCCGCGGGGTGAAAAAAGAACGAAGCTGGAGATGGAGAAGGGCATAATCATTCGCTTCGTTATAGGTCACAGGTAATATTTTGTTTATTTCCTGCAATTCTGCTGGTCATGGTGGGGGGTATGCTTATCAGATTATCTTAAGTCCTTTCCTCTCCAATGGCTGTATATGGTTTTTGTGCCTTTGGTCTGAATTATAGTAAAAAGGTCCACAGACTGATTAAATAATAAATTCAGGTTTACTTATAGGTGGCTTACTTAAAAATTGGAAAGCCTTACTTTAGGAATGAAATTCACTGTCTTGAAATATAATTTTAAATGGTTGGCCAACACATAGCAAGTTGAGTTAGATTCTTTGCTTACGTTCTTATTTTAAATAATGTATGCGTATACCATATGGAAGCCTACATAAAATATAGAGCACGTAGCAACACACCATTATCCCATTCTCACTGTAATAGAACAATCAAGATTTGCGGCCATTACCAATTAATCTTATTTCATGGTAGTAAATCTTCACCTAAAATAGATGCTGTATTTCAATAATTTAGAATTTTGTATTTCACAATATGCTATCTAGTAAACCACACAAACAGGAAACTAAGAAAAGAAATCTATGGCCAATGTGATCGAACCTTAGATGACATACAAAATATCAGGTACATTTTGTTGGGGAATAGGATCTTATCTAATTTTCATGAGTGTCTATGGACTCTGTCTCTACCTAGACCTTTCTCTGTGTTGATAAGTAAAATAGGGTGTTGTTTTGCTTCTTTTCTTCTATATTTGCTGTGCTTGTATGCATATGGCTATTGACTGTGTTTTAAAAGATTGATAATAAGTATTCTATCTTCAGTTCGACAGCTGGTGGCATTCTTGACAAGGCTATTGAAGCTGAGGAAATGGCAAATGGAGATTTCTTGAGGCTTGTATTGTTCTTCTCTTGTGCTTTTACAGCTATTAACTTTGAATAATTGCATAGAATTCCTATCTGTCTTCCCATTTTGAATGGGACGAAAATATGATGAAAATTAAATAAATAGCTATTCACTTGTTACATTCTATGTAAGCAGGAACATGTTGAGGGCTACCTGGAATTATCAGCCAAGACAAAGGCATATTTTATTACTGCCGTTGCTTTATGGGATGCAGAGTTTTATGTTAAAGTAGATGATGATGTACATGTGAATTTAGGTAAATAAAATCATGATAATGTTAATGCAGATTTAGGTTAGAATGAAATTGGAACATCTTTATATGTAGAAAGAGATGTAACAAAATGATTGTGACCGAACACCTGTCCATGTTAATGTAGCACAGTAACTTAGTTGATGCTTGGCATTTTTAAATTTGTTAATGCTGATATTGCTGCTGGAAATTATAACAGCTACACTTGGAATGGCTCTAGCTGGACATCGTATGAAACCACGGGTTTACATTGGTTGCATGAAGTCTGGTCCTGTAATTGCTAGAAAGTAAGCTGATTTATCTTTATCTAGTTCTCTTCATCATTGGGATGCATTTTGTAACTTTACCATGAATTAGAGGAGTGAGATATCATGAACCGGAGTATTGGAAATTTGGAGAGTGGGGAAACAAGTATTTTCGTCATGCTACCGGACAACTGTATGCCATATCAAAGGATTTGGCAACCTATATATCAGTAAACCAGTAAGTTCCTGATAATCTGAATTCTTTTAGCAGACATCAATTTTAGGCCTCATATGATCGATTGAAAAAGTGGATAAAATTGCAGGATGTTCACTTCATTTGATCTTATCCTGATAATTTTTTGTTCTCATCATCTCAGGCATGTGCTGCACAAATATGCAAACGAAGATGTTTCACTGGGATCATGGTTTATTGGTCTAGATGTAGAGCATGTGGATGATAGGAGACTCTGTTGTGGTACACCACCAGGTAAAGTTTTTAATACGTGATTCTCATAACTTTAACAATCACTTGAAATATAAATTTAACTGATAAACAAATATTGAAAATGCCAGCTTCTGCATTTGAAAAAAATTCAGTCATTCATTGAAGGAGGATTGATGTAAATACATTCTTATTGACTGTGGCTTGTAAGCCACAATAATTCAGCAGAAAGATTTGTCAAAAATGTTGTATAAGGTTACAATTCTAAGGATGACCATAAAACATTCTAATTGATTAAGCCATAAGAACTTTCAGACAAGAAGGATACATAGAAAGCAGAAGCAATAGGTTATGGTGAAATTACATAAATTTTCTATCAGATGCTGAATTTAAATAAGTATTTATTACATTAGAATTTCAACTTTCAGTCAAAAAGCCTAAATCGCAGTTCGTGGTGGGACAAGCACCACCATTAATGTGGTGCTGTACATATTTGTCTTCTTTTTTTTTTTTTCACAGAAGGGTGAATACATAAGACATTTATGAACAGTTATTGCTGTGATTTGTACCTGCAGATTGTGAGTGGAGGGCTCAGCTCGGCAACGTCTGTGCTGCTTCATTTGATTGGAGATGCAGCGGGATTTGCAAGTCTGTTGAGAGAATAACAGAAGTCCATAAGCGCTGTGGGGAAAATGAGAATGCTTTATGGAATGCCACCTTCTGAAAGAGAGATCAGCTGCCATTATTCTTCCATAACTTTAGAAAGTTGGCAAATGACATTTCTTTTGACATATGCCTACTTGGGCTGAGAAAAATGTATGTAATTAAATACCAAATTATAGAAGGAAAAAGAAAAGAAACAAACAGAAAGCCTCACCGTGCTGCGACAGATCTTTCTCCATTTTGGCCTAAGGAGAGCAACCCCAGATAGCAGCAAGAAAGTATGAAGAGAGGCTGTAACAGCCATTCATTCTTTAAATTGTTGGCTTGGTCCTCTGCCATGTCCCACTAAGAAATAAGTTGTAAATCTTTATAGGCAGCTCCTTTCTGCCTTTTGCTTGATAAATGGTTATAAATGCATAAATCTTTTTTCCCCCACTTTTATCATGACTGCTTCCTCAACTTTTTAGGTAGTGATACCTTCTTTTCCATGCTTAAGCTTCGTTCTACATTTGATATAATTTAATGAAAACAGGGAAAGGCTCAAGCCTAGCCAAATTAATGCCTGCCACTTCTAAACAATGGCAGTGCAATTAACTTGGACGAGTTAGAGTGCCATTTAAGCATAGTTAGCATTAAATCCTGGCTTAAAAAATCGTAGGAAATTATGTTTTGAAACCACTAGGACAACCATGGCGACAGTTTTATTGATGTACCTAACAGGACCATAATTGGTGGAAAAAACACAACAATCCCACCAAATCAGACAACATTAAAGTTCAGTGTACATATATTTAACACCTTGTCCCCTTTTCCAATTTTCTTTGATCCTTTCTTTTTAAGGGTTGCTTGGTTTTTACGTCAAACTCGATGGGAAAAAAAAACAACAATGGCGAGGAATGCCAGATCATCCTTGTTGCTTCTTCATATTAATTTACATGGATCATACATACAAGTTATGCATCAAAACTTATTGTTGATGGTATTATAAACATTTTTGTATAAGTTCATTTTGTTATGCATTCAGTCAAGGTGAGAAACCAGAAGAATGACAGATTGACATTAAAAGCATGTCTATCTTTTCAACTGTGTAGGGTAAAATGTTGGTATATAGTATACAAAAAGGATATAGGTATACGTATATTTTGATTATAAAATGATCATTATATATATATAGCTAGGGGCAGAAGGGGTTGGTTTGAAACTTTAATAAAATTTCAGAAAAAGAAGCTTTAATAATGGTAGAAGAAGAAAATGGAATCTTGTCACCTACTCATATATCAATTCGTCAACAAAGGAGTCCACCTTTACACAGAAGGAACAATCAATTGCAGAGAAAATTTAATGTTAGCTTGGTCTTAATTAATCCACACCTACCGCCCCACAAGTCCTCTTTACATCAATGCCTTTGCTTCTTCATTCTAAAATAAAACAAAGGGTTTTTACATACACATGCACATCTACAAACATATCTTTAAATGAAAATTTATTAATGCCTTAAGACTTTGAAATTATCAAAAAAGATTTTTATACTAAATCAAAGAGGACAAACTAAGATATGCATATATTGAGCAACAACATCATATATCAAAGAATGTAGTTTTAATTAGTATCTTTAATGTAAATTCATGCACAATGTCCTTATAATTTTGGGCATATTTTCTCCAGCTTTTGAGCCTACCTTGCTGAATGCTGCATCTAGCACCAAACATACATTATAATACTTCAACAGAAATGAAATTAACAAGATCACAAAACTGTCAATGACAACGTGAGTAAGTAGCTAGCTAGGCTAAAAAATGAACAGCCACATGCAACTCAAATTAAGATATTATGATTTAACTCATCAGCATCTCCAAAACTTAGGAATTCTGAAATGAAAGAGACCTCATTTTGTCCACATATATAAAGGGCCAGCACTAGCTAGTACGGTGCTTTCAAATATATAACTAGAAAAATAATGAAACACAATTAACATTTCGTCAATTTCAAAATCACCTATTAATCTGTCGTGATGTTAGAAACAAATATATAGATACAAAGACAAGGAAAGCTCCACTTCAAGAAAGAGAAGCTACCAGACCAGAACCATTAGCCGTACCTCAAAAGGTAAAGAAGAAGAAGGAGAAGATTTGAGGTGGCTGGAAAATGGAAGCAAAAACATGTCATACTGGCAATGGTAACACGTAAACTTGGCATCGCTCAAGAATCGAATAAAGAGCTACTATTACATATCAAACAAATAAAAAGACTACTTCTATTTATGTACATGATGGTTATATATATATATATATATATATACACACACACGTGATATTGGCACGGCTCAATCAAACAACAAAGCTCTATATATAGAGCATTGCTCTCTGATTGAACCGCACCAATATCTCGTAAGCACACGAGTAAAAGAAGTAGTGTTACAAGAAACACATAAATACATACAAATAACCTGAAATTTGGCAAGAGGAGTGTGCTTCAAGAAGGGCATTGAGAGATGTGGAAAAAGAATGCAGAAGAATAAGCAATGGAGGAGGAGAAGAAGTGAAAGTAAGAAATGTCCTGAGAATAATGAGATCACCAAATTATTTAATGGGAGCGTGAGAGGGAGATAAAGAGGGGAAGGTGGAGAAACAGGGATGGGATGTTTAGCCTAGAAGAAGTTATAGCATTGAATTTGCCACCAACCCAACAACAATAAAGAGGTGAATATATTAAATTTAAAGCCTAGAGACAGTGCAAAAGCTCACTGATGAGATGCCTTGAGCTTTCAATTTGTATTTATGATGAGTTTAAAGAAGGGTAAGTTACGGTGTACATATGCCACTACTTGCATTTGAATTTTAAAAATTGAAAAACAAAAAGCCAAAGCCAAAGGAATCAAGTCTTCTTGGTGGGTAACATCACTTAATTTCTAGGTTGTGTCTGGTATTCTAAGAAAACAAACTTGGTTGATAAAGTTGATTCAACTACCAGAATCATGCAATGCTTACACAGAAATGTCCCTAAAGGTCATATTTGCATTGCATTTCATGGGACCATACAGAATTCTTTCGTCAAGCTTTCAAGAGGTAGAGTACCACATCAAATTTCTAATATTATGTAGCCATACTCTACTAGTAGAAGTAGTGGCTGTTACAATAATTTTTTTCTCCAAACTTTAAAGGGAAAAAAAAAATTCTTGTATTACCCCAAGAATATGACTTCTCATATACATCAAATCACATCCTCCAAATCTGTCTAATGCATATAGGAGGATCCATGTTAGCCCCATATGCAGAAGGCTTGCACCCAAGTTAGTTAGTTTGCGATAATGATAGAAAAAGAAAACTTTATTAATCAAATTATCAGACAATAATTATCAGGAAACAAGATTAAGCATATTAATAAAAACAAGTAAGAAAAGGAGTTATGAATAAGAAGTGTCTCCATCTTCAGAGGTATCTTCTCGACCCAACCAATCCGCACCATCTCTATGACATTGGATACAATTAATGCATTTATGTCTATAGTTACATACTGACTGATCCAACCTATAATATTCTACAAACATTTGAATGCTTCTTAGGATATGATCACTAAAGCATTTTTTTTTCTTTCTGTATTTTTATTAAAGGGAAAGCAGATGTCAATGAGAAAATAAATACATCTTAACTATTTAATTCTATATAACTAAAATATGTTAAAATAGTCACACGAGTAATCGTCGCAGTCAATACCTCATAGGGTCATAACTGTTAGATGTTAGTATTAGTGGAGTGAAGATTTTAATCCTAGCATTGCCAGAGATCCCATGACCTCAACATTTTTTTTCATAAAGGGGAGGCAGAGCCAGAGATTACAAAGTAGAAGCTCTAGGAGTTGAAACTCCTATTTTATCCGGATACAAAACATCCATAATCCCTGCAGGAAGCACATCTAATTTAACAAGTCCGATAGGAAACTCATGACCTCAACTTTTGATTAACCGGTCTAAATTTCATTGGCAGCAACATACTATTTATAGCTGCTACCTACCACATTAAAAATTATTCAATGTGTAGATAGTACAAAGACTTAACTATGTGCCCAAATATAATTATCCAATATGTTAACAGGACAAAGTCTTAGCTATATTCCCAAATATATGTATATGCAAGAAAATACATACATACATACAAATTTTTTTTTTTTTAACTTGAAAAGAGAAAGTAAGACTTATACATCACTAGCATTTGACAAATACATAGATACTACTTGACATAGAAAAAGATTTTAAAAAGCATGATTAATGATGCATATTTAGAAGAAGAGGGTAGTTGATTAATGAGAAGTACAAAGCAAAGGCAATAAATTTAAGCAAAACCCTTGTCTCCCTGCATTCAGGTCCCGCAGTGCAAAAATGCAGAGCTTCATATATTATATTATATTATATTAGTAGTATTTGTGGTGTGATGTAGCTGGACCCCCATAATCTGTTCTTCTCCCCCATGAGAATTAATGTTTGTACCCTTTCTTACAGTATTTAATTACTGCAACAAAGGTAGAAAAACAGCTCCTTCCCTTCCTCTTTGATTATAAATGTTTTCACGTGATTTCCCTGCACCCTCAATGTTCTTGCTTTCTCTTTTCGACCCATCCATCATCTTTGCTCCGCTAGCTACTCAACGATAGCCCTCTACACATTGTTAATACATATACATAAATATATGCTCATTCTCTCTGCTATTCATATCTTCTAAAAACTGACTATTCTGGCTGGACCCCCCATGACCCTATTCCTTAATTTGCCCGGTTCTAACACACATATACACAAATCTGTATACCACACAAGACAAAGGCATCTATACTTGAATTGATTATTAATCGGCATAAACCTTAAAAACTAGATAAATGAGCCAAACCCCGTTGTTAATTTAAATGCATTCACATGGAAATGGAAGTATGGAAGTAATTAATCTTGATGAGAATGGGTGTATATCAACTTATGGTATTAGTATTTGAACTAATCCCTACCAACACTTATTGGAATCAACTAAATGTGGGAGTGGCTCCTCTCAAATTCACTTTTTTTCAAGTTTCCACCATTAGATCAATGGTGCTTCATTAAAAGTTAATTAAACTATTCATATCATTTTAAACAATATATATACATGATTAGAATTAAAAATAAAAATTATTATCAAAATAAAAATATTTATTTATCTTTAACTGAAAATATATTATTTTTAATTAAAAAATATATTGTACTCCTATAGTTCTAAAAAATACTTAATGTTTCTAATTAATTCAATATATTATTGTAAAAATATATGTGTATTATTAATACATTTTCACTAAAATTATTTATTTTTCATTTTGATTTACGCTTAAAATTATAAAATTTATTGTAAAAATATAAATATATTATGCCAGTGTTAGTCTTATAATAAAAATAATCATGTAAATATATTTTTTCGAATAAATATGAATTAATTGACTTATAATGAGGTGTTATTAATCTGAAAATTTAAAAAAAATAAATTCGAAGGAGTTACTCCCTAATGTCTTAAATTCAAATTATATTGTATGTCCCATATTCCTAATAACTTGACAACATAATTGGGCACTTCCACAAATATTATTGTTGTTGTTGATAATGATGATGATATACATACATATAAAACACCAAAAACCATGGTGATTGCACCTAACTATGATATATTTGACAAACTTCACAGACACATCACGATCAACCAAAAAGTTAATGTTGAATCACACTTGATATGACCTTTTTTGGTCCGAGAAATTAACTAAGATTTTTTTTAATAATATTTCAGTATGACTTAACCTTTCGATTTGAAATATGAGAATTAGAAAAATTGGAAGATTGAATTTTTTTTTCTCAACCAAATGTCCTGGTTGTGTAATAGAATATTTTAGGTGGCCGTGCAAGACTGAAAGCAACTAAAATTGAAACTACTGAACATTGCAACTACAGATGACACCAATGTATAAACTAAGAAAGGCGTCAACAATAGATCCACTTTCTTTGTTCAGCCTTCTCTCTCACTTTCTTTGTTCTTGAGCTTGTCTTCTTCGCCTCTGGTTGGAGTTTTTGGCCATTTTTTTTTATCAAAAACACCTCCTCATCTTTCTATTTTTTTGCTTTAAATTATAGATCTGATAATGTATTTCAGTTTATTTTGAAGTTTTATGTAGTTATGCAAGTTGTTTTTTTGTGTAATCTCTTGAAGGGTTTATACTCCTTCCTTTTATGTTTTAGATTTGAATAGTGGTCGGATTATAGAGGTTGTTGGAGTGATTTATTAAACTTCTAAGAACACTTTCAGACAATTAACTCTGAGTTATTGAAGGCTATAGTCGAGTTTATCACAAATTTATAAATATTATATAGATCTTGTTCTCGTTCTACATAGTAAGCAAGTTACTTAAGAAGGTTTTTTTATTCTTATAAAATTTCTACTTTCACTTTATTCTTTATTGAATAAGTTTGTAGTTCTTCCATCATTTGTGACGGTATTTATGAGTCAGTTGTATATCTTATTTCAACTTGTGATTTTCAAACTTAATATTGGTTTAGTCATAAGAATTTAGATGGTTATTGTTACAATGTGTATTAACCTTCTTTGTTAGTTTCAAAAAAAAAAAAAAAAAAACCTTCTTTGTTTAGTATTGATATAAAAAAAAAAGGATGGCAGCAATGTCTTGATTCACGTTTTCCTCTTTTTATCGTTTCAATTATTTTTATTTGAATTATATTTAAAATCCTAAAGTTTTCCACTTAAAATCTAAAGGCCAGTTGCTAGGCAAAACCAGCCCAAAACCCGGAAAAAAAAAGGCCAACCCAAACTTCCAAAACAGCAGGTGAAGAAACCGACGTCGTTTAAGAGGTTGATTGATAATTGATTGACGCAGAGACACAAAATTTGCTTGAAAAGGAGGCAATCCAAATCCAAAAAACTAATCTTTTTAAATCTGTTAGAATCGGAAAGCAGAAAAATTCAAATTTTGTGAGTAGTTGAATTAGGTTTCGTGTTGGAATCAGAATGAAACCCTAATAAGTTTCCTCTTACTTAGCAAATTCTAAAATAAATATTTTTTTTCCCCTTAATTATTCTTTCGGTTGGTTCGTTTTCTCCTTTAAACTTTGTTTGTTAATTTGATCGATCAATCAATCAATTCTCTCTGAAACACTACTTTCCGAAATTTCATCTAATCTGTCGTTGCATCGTGTGTTGGGTATGTTAAAAAGTTTTCAGCTTTATATATACGTTATTAATATTATTATTACTTGTCCTGTTGTTGCCTTTGTTGATTTTTTCTTTTTTTATTTTTTTTTATTTTTTCTGGGGCGATTGTTTAGAGTGGATTTTCTGGGTTGTAATGTTTCCATGTGTCAAATTCACAGGAAGGTATAATCGAGGTTCCACTGTCACCATGGCTAAGAGCTCCTTCAAGCTGGAACACCCTTTGGGTCCGTTGCTCTTTTGCTCTTTTGTATCCATCTTTTTTTTTCTTTTTTCGAAATTATCATCTGCTGTATATTTTCTATGAAATATTGATTTGGTATTCTCGGTTATGCTGCAAAGACGTCTTTTTTTTTTTTTTGCGAAAGTTATAAATTGATGGAAATTGCGGTAGCCATGGCAATAAAAGTTGTTAAATTTGGATTAATGAACGTTAGAACATGGTATACTTTTTCAATGCTACAGGATTTACTGATTCTTTCGTAAATGATGAAGTTTGTTTGTTTAATTTCTTATTTATTTACCTTGTGTTTTACACAATTCAGAGAGGAGGCAGGCAGAAGCTGCTCGCATCAGAGAGAAATATCCTGATAGAATACCTGTAAGATTCTGTTTCTGAATGTTTGTCAATCCAGTTTAAACAATAACAGTGTGCTTGTCTTCTGACTGAAGCATGCGATGCAGGTAATTATAGAAAAGGCTGTAAAAAGTGATGTTCCCGATATTGATAAGAAGAAGTTAGTATCATTCTCTCTTATAGCTCCTTTCACACTCTATTATGCTTCACAGTGAAGTTGTTACCTTTCAGGAGCATGTAGGTGTCTCTGCTTGTTTTAGTTATAGGAAGCATGCTGCATTGCCTAGCAGCGTTGCTCAAAGTCTGCAGTGGTGACTTTCTTTGGTTAATAGTCATGCTGCCAGTTGGTTCACGGGATAGTGGAAAATTACACCAAGCTGTAGATTTCATTTTAATTACATTTGTTGATAAACCTCAATGTGGTTCATATTTCTAGCACACTTTATGTTTATTTCATACTGGAGTTTGATAATATGCCAATTTCCAAACCTCAGATTTTAAGCTAGGCTAGGCTAATGTTTTCTTGTGTTGTGAATTCAGATACCTTGTGCCAGCTGATTTGACTGTGGGACAGTTTGTCTATGTTGTCCGGAAAAGAATTAAGCTCAGTGCTGAGAAGGCTATATTTGTGTTTGTGAAGAACACTTTGCCTCCAACTGGTGAGTAGCATTCCATACCTTCAAGTTTTTAAATCATTGTTTATGAATTGCATTGGTAACGTTACTTTCTTGTTGCAGCTGCATTGATGTCTGCAATCTTTGAGGAAAATAAGGATGAAGATGGTTTTCTTTACATGAGCTATAGTGGGGAGAATACATTTGGGTTCCATCTAGACCAAAAGAGTCCATCTGTTTAAAAGAAACCTGGAAGATATAAATATTTACTTTTTAGCAATCTGTCAAGTCTGATGCTTTGACCTGCTCATCTATGAAGAAGTTGATTTTATGCTCAACTAAATGAAATGGATGGATTAAATTTTAGTACTTTCCAAATTCCCTACTCGATTCTTTTCCAATCTCTAAATTTTTAAGTATCATGTTTTGAGATTTTATTTATATTTTGCGTGCTTAAAAATTACAAACGGAAGTAGTTAGAATTTTCTGCTGCTATGGTTAAAAATCAATGATGAATAAACCTTAAAGGATGCAACTTACGAATTTTATTTTCATTTGATCCAAACAAGGGATGGAAATTGTTTGGAGAACAGGATTCTGATATGACAAGAATTGATCAAATATCTTTTACTTGCATGCTAAAATGGTTGAGCCTTTTTCCTGCAATTTCCTTGGTCTTCGTTTTCCTTCCCATTCCCACTTCCATAATTCCTTCCCCTTCTTCATCATGTTCATCTTCCCCATATGCCCCATGTCCCGGCATTCTGCGGAGCATTGTTACTGGTTTTTGTGTCTTTGTTGCTGGTAGCATGAGTAGCAATTGAAAGATATTGAACAAACATTGATATTTAGTATTATGAAATAGAAAGATATGGAATAAATTTAGTTAAATCAAATTTAAAAAAAAAAAGAAACATATCTGATATCTCTTATTATATGTGGATGTAAAGAAAGAAAAAGATACAACCAGCACACTCAACAATCTAAAAAACAGATAATCAAACAGTAGATGTAGCTTAGATGGCTCATTAAGAGGAGGAGAGAGCGGAGCGTACCTCATGTGATATGCTGCGAGCGAGAGGACAGATAATCTACGTGTTTTTTTTCTTTGGCTTCCGTCTATCTATATCCAATCCATAGGCGGAAAGAAGAACTCAGAAACAACTTTTGTCCGGCTTCAAACTAAATTAATTTAATTTAATTAGGTCTGAACGTAGCTTATATAATTAAGATGCTGATCAGTTTGCACCCTCCATTAGCCAGCTTAAAAACTAATAGCTTCCTACTACCAATGTTGCAAGGAGACATACGGATATGGGGAAATGACTTATAATTGAAGTTTAAGTGGATCTTTCAAACTGAAGTGTTTAGGAAATGCAGATACGGAGAAACGGGAATACATATACGGAGAAATACCTACTAATTAAAGTATTCGTGCAACATAGTTCGCCACACTGACACCAGGTTCAACTGCGTTATTCATAAGATGCATGCATCAGTAGTTTTCAATCTTTGTGAACATGAATTACTTGCATAAAATGTAGTGCTATACTTTATGGATATCGTTATCATTACTTTTAGGAGTGGTGGTCACTGTCATTGAATCATTGACAAATGCAGGGCTGCACAGCAATCTGAGCTAATAATTAATATAAATGACCATAAATTGTATGCTTGTCTTCAGACTGAGCATGTGTTGCAGGTAATCGTAGAAAAAGGTTTTAAAAAAGTGACGTTCCTGATACTGATAAGAAGAAGTTAGTATCATTTTCTCTTGTAGTTCCTTTCACATTCTATTGCCACTGATGCTGCACGATGAACTTGTTACCTTTCAGGAGCATATGTCCATTCAGTATTATGATGAATTTTAGGTAGTTCTGCTTGTTTTAGTTATAGGGAGCATGCTGCATTGCCTAGCAGCGTTGCTCAAAGTCTGCAGTGGTGACTTTCTTTGGTTAACAGTTATGCTGCCAGTTTGTTCATGGGATATTGGAAGATCACAAGAAGCTGTAGATTCTATTTTATTTACATTTGTTGATAAACCTCAATGTGGTTCGTATTTCTAGCATTGTTTATGTTTATTTCATGCTGGAGTTGATCATATGCCACTTGCCAAATCTCAGATTTTATGGCTGATATCTTCTTGTGTTGTGTTGTGAATTCAGGTACCTTGTGCCAGCTGATTTGACTGTGGGGCAGTTTGTCTATGTTGTCCTGAAAAGGATTAGGCTCAGTCTGTCAGTGCTGAGAAGGTTATATTTGTGTTTGCGAAGAACACTTCACCGCCAACCGGTGAGTAACATTCCCCTACCATTCAAGTTTTAAATCATTGTTTATGAATTGCGTTAGTAATTTTACTTTCTTGTTGCAGCTTCATTGATGAGGTTTGGTGGGGGGTATACATTTGGATTCCATCAAAACCAACAGAGTCTATCGGTGTAAATGAAACCTGGAAGATTTAAATTTTAACTTTTTAGCAATCTGTCAAGTGGTGATGCTCTGACCTGCTCATCAATGAATCCCTTCTTCATTCTTTTCTAATTTCTAAAAATGTTCAGTCTTGAGATACTATTTATATTTTCGTGCTTAAAGATATGACAGATGAATTCCTGAGAATTTTCTGCTACTATGGTTAAAAACACTTGTGAATAAACCTTAAAGGATGCAACTTATGAATTTCATTTTCATATGATCCAAGAAAAAAAGGTACACGGAGGAATGGAAATTGTTTGGATAACAGGATTCTGATATGTCAAGAACTGATCAATTGTCTTTTACTTGCGTGTTCATTTGGGTGAGTCCTTTTTCTGGCATTTACTTTTGACCCATTTGAAGCTGTTAGATGCTCCTGTCTTGATCTTTTGAGCTCCCATCATTGCGGCTGCTTTGGCTTTATTCATCCCAGCTTTGCCATCTCCCTTCTTGTTATTGGTTGTGTCTTTGTTGTTGGTAGTGTCTTCATCCAACACAGCACCAATGCCTCCAGCCCCCCATTGATCCGCCCAGCTAGGTGCCTCCCTTTCCATTTTTCTCTGTAGCCAAGATTCTAAGAAATCCAACAATCAGGAACCCATGTTACTAGTATGGCAAAAGAAAGCACGAGCAGCAACAGGAAGAGATATTCAACAAACATAGATCTGTAGTATTATGAAATAGATTGATATCAAATGAATTTATTTGATCAAGAAAACACTTATCTTATGATGGAGGTAAAGAAAAAGATCGAAGCAGCATACTAAACAATCCCGCAACACATGATCAAAGAGCAGATGTAGCTAAATAGCTGATTAAAGAGGAGGAGAGAGCGTACCTGAAGGAATATGCTGGGAGAGGATTAACTTGGGAAACTTTGATGGAAAATATGATTTAAAGTGATGGAACACCCCTCTGTAAGCAGATGAAAAGAAAAGGGCCACCTACTCTGTCTATAGATGGGCATTGGCTGTCTTTAACATCATTCTCTACCTTTTTTAAAGAAGAAATTGAATTGCCAACTCACCTGTTTCCCCCTTGTGAAGCAAACTATGTCAAGAATCTCCATTTCTTTTTAAATTTCTGTTCCTAGTTATCTTCAACCTAACAAATATATTATTATTATGCAACTTCTTTTTTTATAATATATCTTCTTTTGGCTTTACTCTTTGCTTTTTTTTTTTTTTTTGGGTTCTTCTTCTTCTTCTTCTGCCAAATGTTTAAAGTCTTTTCTTGCGCTTCCTTCTATTATATCCATAGGCAGATAGAAGAACTCAAAAACGACTTTTGTACGGTTCCAAACTAAATTAGCTTAAAAACTATTCACTTGCTACACTGGGTTCGAGTGCCTAACTCAAGGACTTGAGTAGTTTTGAATCTTTTGTGAAGATGAATTACTTGCATAGAATGTAGTAGTATACTTTTATGAACATTGTTATGGTTGCTTCTGGGAGTGGTGGTCGCTGTCAATGAATCATTGTTCTGTGAAGAGGACAAATGAAGAGCTGCAATCTAAGCTAATAAATAATACAAATGAGATGCAACATAAAAGAAATTAATGGCAGAGTAATATTTCAGAGGATTTTTACTCCAATCAAGATACTGCAATAATTAATTCCTCCACCTAATTTTAACATCATACAAGGCATTTTTCCGTTATGTCTTGGTCTTCCCTTGCAGATCCTGGTCAATTCCGTTCATGAAATCTTTTTTTGCTTAAAGCAACGATATTCCACAAATGGGCATATTACCAAACTTAAAACAAGAAAAAAGGTGCAGAATTCCAAAGTTACGATAATCAAGGATGATTTTCAGGGGTTCCGTAGGAGTAGGAGTAGTAGTCAAGAAGAATATTGCAAGAATATTAATTTGGCCAAATGAAAATGATATTGATAGGGCAAACAATAGATATACATATCAACAAAAATTAATTATATGGGTGGAGAGACTGAAAAATAAAATCAACAAAATTGTATGGAATAGATTTGGTAAGTCAACCAGTCACCTTCTAATCATCAATTACCAAAACAAAAATCCCATAAAACCACACAGCAGCAACGTCTCATGATTGAACAAGAATATATATGGTATATCAACACTATACTGGCAAATACAAATTAATGATCAACTAATTAAGGTTAAATTAACATTTCCATTTTCATCTTCCTTCTAAAGTAAAATAAACAAAATTACTTTGATGTTTTTCTTACTGACTTAGATTTCTTCATTTTGTTAGACTTATCATCAGCATTTGTCCATGTATATCCACTAGGTATAGCAAATGGATCCTCTTGCTGCTGTTGTTGCCCTATTGGAGGCGTACATCGCTGCTGTTGCTGCTGCTGCAGCTTGCTCGCTGACTGGCTATTGCTCCGCCTCAGCCAACCAGTCGATATTGAAGACGTAGATGGGATTGATGATGCGCAATGGGTGGTGGTGTCTGATCTTTTATCATCCTCTGATGATGATGAACCCATTCTTCCTCCATTGCCAAAAAGTCTAGGACTTGAAAGTGGAGTGTAGAATTGTTCAGTTGGATGTAGATCAACGAACTTGGTGAATGTTATCACTACTCTCACTGTAGGGACCACCGGAATTGCCAACTGTCCAAGCAAACAGCAAAAAGACAAATCAATCACCAGCGTTAAACACAAAATCACATTTATCTAGTCAATAACCCAAACAAAGACTCAGGTCCCACATGCTCACACCGACCGTAGACACCGGTCCCACAAAAGCTTCTTCTCCACTAATCGTAAATCAGAGACACAAACTACTTTTGTTCCTTTGCTTTGTTTTGGTCAGAACTCATCAACAGACGTAAAAACATACGATAATACGGGTCCCACCAAAATACTATACTATGATTTTCTTTTCCGATTGTAAATAAAATATGTTCTTACCTTGACTGGGAATGTTCCCGCCGGGAATTTGGTAGTGAGCAATTCTCGCATTCTTCTCACGGCCTTAACTTTACTAGCCAAAATATCAAGTAACGGCAGCAACTCCTCTGTTTTCAACGGAAATTGCTCCGTTAACCAAACTGACGGCCGTAAACTCTTCACGTATTCCTTCTCCTTCGTCTGCGGCGCTGGAGCTAATGCCACCGTCGATCTTCTAGGTGGCGCTGACATTGACGACGACGGAATTATGTCTACACTTTTCCTACCTACGGTGACCCACTCCCTCTCCTCTCTGACAAAACTACTGTGCCTTCTCCTATCATTATTGTTGTTATTACTAAAGGAAAATCTCGGATTCTCAGCGACCAAAAATCCATCGTCATCTTCGTCTAGCTCCAACGGCAAAACTTGCTCGCTTCCAGCGACGTCGTTTTCACTGTGAGCAACTTTACGTGATCGAAAGCTGAAAACAACATTATGAACTTCATAGACTTTAGCTCTCCATTCTCCAACTGATTCCGTTTTCTCCTGTCTTCTCCAGTTTGTTCTTCCAACCAATTCGGCTTTAGTAACGTCCATTCCAGGGCGGTAAACGCTCGTTTGAGCGCAGAATCCAGAAATTTCGGACTCGCTCATTGGGCCTCCGGCATTTTCAAATGCGTCAAATATTTTTTGTTCGTCGCGGTTCAGCACAAGCAAAGAACCTGATGGAATGTTATGAGTTTGATCGCCGTCTCCGAGGAAGAGAAAGCTTTGATCAGCGCGCTGGATTTTTAAGCCGTCGAAGCCTGCTAATGAAGTGTCCGCTCGGAGACAACCATCGCGTTTCCAAATCTTGTAAGTATCTGAAGGAGCAATTTTTCCAACGAATGGAATTACGGAGCTTTCGAAATGGAATGATATTTCCATGTAGAAGTCTCTCATTCTGCGAAGCACGGCAATGACACGCGGCAACCGTCGACGCCATTTCGCCCAAGCGGACCGGTGGTGAAGCCGGAGGAGAACTGAAGCAATTTCAGAGCTCCGACGACATAAAGCTTCCTGGAGAGGATTCCAGCCAGCAGAATTTTGAAGTGAGACGTCAGCGCCAGCAGCAGCAAGAGCACGAGCAGCAAACAAGTCATTCAATCGTACGGCGAGATGAAGAGGAGTTTCACGGTAGGGAACATCTCTGCGGTCGAGAACGGCAGAGATCTGATCGGCAAGTCGCTCCTGAGCGAGTGAATCGGACTCGGTGTGGATCTGAGAAGGATCGGATAAGCGAGGGAGAGTAGAAACGAGTCTAGAAAGAGTAGTGTGGTCACCTAAAACGACAGCGTAGTGCACGGGGCTATGAGAGTAGTGGTCAGGCTTTATAGTCGGCGGCGTGGAGGCCGGAGCCGAGGAAGAGAATGTTTTGGACATGGGAAAGGCAAATAATAAGTGCAGCGAGCGAGGGAGAGAATATGTGGAAGTTGAATTTTGAATTGAAGGAGTAGAAGAAGCGGAGCAAAGGAAGAAGAGCATAAAGAAAGATTGGAAGGGTAAAATTGTAAAAGGGGAAGGAGTGTGGGGTTTAGTTTTATCGGAGAGTGTGCAGAGATACACGCAATCTGGCGCGCCTTTTTGTGATTCTTACTTGCTTATCAGGAAGCAACCAGTAACCACCACAGTAGCGGTCTACCGGGCATTCGGTCCTATATTTTCTTTTTTCCTTTTTTTTTTTTTTTTCTTTTTTTTTGGTCTATTTCTTTTCTGTTTTACGTTTTTTTTTTCAATGATTATTATTATTAGAAATTCAGTCACTCAGTGAGGTATAAGTTCAGATCAGTTGAGTTCATAAATATTGAGACCGCTCGCTGCATTTTGTATTTTACGTTTTGAATGTGCATCATGGAATGGTATTTAAAGTTATTTATGTTATATGAGCATTAAATCAATGAATTAATGGTGCGGAAACTGTTGAAAACCCCCAGCTTATAATCTAGTGGAGCTACGTTAATGAGTGCTAAAAGGCTACTGAAGCGGTCGAGTGAATGCATGATAAGATTATATCACTTTTGTGAATAATTAATTACTGATAGGTAACTTAACTTTTCGGTTTGAATTGAGGCACACTACACCATTGATTAGGGAAATGTTGAATCATGGAGAAAAGATTGTAGAGTTTGGGAAGGAATTTTGATCCAAAAAAGGGGCACAAAATGGGTTGGCAAGTGGGAGTGTATTACAGTAAAAAATGAGACGCCCTGATATACCCATAATCACCTATATTTATATGAATTTATTATTTTATTCCATGTACTTTTAATTTTTATTAAATTAACACTTTAATTTATATAAAATTTATTATATAAACACTTATATTTATATCAATTTCACACTTTACTCTTTATATTTGTATGAATTTACTATTTTTTACTATAATATCATCTCATGTGTCTTGCTAACAGTACAAATAAATATTTATACAATATAATATAAACAAATTAGAGTGTTAATTTGAGAAAAATAAAATTATAGTAGACAAGATAATAAATCTATCAAAAACTTTTTAAACTAATTTTTTTATTAAAAATAAAAAATTACAATTATATATTATTAATATATTTATCATATCATATTATTTTTTAAAATATCTATCCTATACAACTGATTGGTGGGGTTGGATTGCATTGCATGCAAGTATAACATAAGAGGAAGATGAGTGCATCAATTAGAATATGGTTTAAAAGATGAAAAAAAAAAGTTAAAAGGAGCAGTCAAAGCAAAGCAGCATAAGTTTTGTCGTGACCAAATGCGAGTAACAACAGAACAATGTGTCTGCATTAAGGAGGACCAAATCCAAATCTTAACGGATTGATTTTCGCTGCCTTCCATGTCTTGTTTTCTTGGTCTTTTCCTTTTGCCCTCTTCTCTTCTTCTTCTTCGTCAATACCCTGTGGATTTTTATTCCCTTTTTTTTTTTCTGCTGTCAGCTCTGTACTGAAAATTTTTATTGTGTTAGAATATGAAAAATTGAATTGAATTTATGTACAGTGAAATTTCCTAATTGGCATGGAAAATTATGTTATTGAATTTATGAAGGTGAAGATGAGGCATGGCTTGACTTCCAAAATTTGAGGCCATGTATTGGGTGGGTTCGCACAAATTAAATACGGTTAAGTTAGTGATAACATTGAGTTGTTTAATAAATGTGTTGATTTTGAGTATTCCTACGTGTTAAATTAATTATTAAAATATTTTTATTACTATTATGATTTATTGTCAAAGTGAATTATTAAAACTATACTAATCTTTAAATACCAATGTTTTAGATAAAAGAATACAGTTAAGCTTAAGTTTATTATTAAATTGGTCTTAGTTTTTGTAATTCTTCACAAGTGGTTTGGGTTATACTTCTAATTGGAAAATGGAAAATGGAAAATGAGAAACAAAGGTTAAAAGGGCCATCCAATCGAAAAGTAAAATAAAAAAGAAAAGGAAAGAGAGCTGGGCAGCTGGCCCTCCATGACTTCTTTCTTATATGGGCCCATCAGACATTCTCACTAGTTATTGGAATTCGATAAAGAAAAACTAGAAGGTAAATGGTAGTACGATATAAACCAAAAAATTCTACAAATACATTAGGATGAGACCACATTTTATGCCATTAAAAAAACTAATGCAGTTATATTATATTAGTTGTTGAGAGATCTTTATCATCCTTGTAATTTTATTTATATTAAATTAAATTAGTTAAAATTTAATAAATTTTGGATACCGATGTTTAAAAAGAAAACTAACAAAGTAATTATATTTTGGACAACAAATGTATGAAAATTATCAGGTAACTTTTTTTTTCCAGGAAAAAGCAAGCATTAATATCATTATCACTAGCCTGCCATGCCTAATTTTGATGAAGTAATGATGGCCGCTCCGCTTATTCCTCACAGTATCAATAAATTTCTAAGTGCTAAGAAAGATGAATAATAATGAACAGAATGGCTGGCCATCACTATGAAAATTTCTCATCTTAATTGTGTTTTTTTTTAACATCATCTTGAAAGTTCAATCCCAGAAGCATAGACCTAAGAAAATGGTGCGCTCAAAGAATAGGTTAGAAATGTGATTCAACATGTTGATCTAAATGATAATAAGTTTAGATTTTTTTTAAGTAAATTCTCAAATTTAAATTTTACATATGAAGAAAACAAATATTAAAATAATTTTATCTCTTTTATGAATCAATTCTGTTCAAACTCTAAAATAATTAAAATTTTTATATAGTTATCGTATATCAGAAGCACAACATTAAAAAAAAAATTATTGATGCCAAGTGAGGAAATAGTTAATGGTATACTTTCAGCTTTACTATTTGGGGAAAGAATCAGAAAGAGAATAAAGGCCCATACTGTACTGTAGAGAAGGCCCCCATTAATGGCCTTGTACAGAACCTCCAGTCAAAATGCGGAACCCAAAGATAACAAGAGAAAAATCATCATATTTGTAGCCCACCAACACTGCTGGATTTAATAGCTTACCCCCTGCTAATTGCTATGATATTATTGCTGTGGTTCACATCACAGCACAAACCATAGTTGCAAAGAGAACGTGCTTTTAGCTGTCTATAGTAATGACCCTACTCAACAACATCCATATCTTATTTTCTCTGCTTTTATTGTATTCTATGATCTGTGAATGTGCCGACTGTTTTTGAATACTTCTTCCAAGTTACACAGCTGCCTATTTTGAAATTGACTGAATTTAGAATGGTCCGCAATTATGTGACACTCTAATTTCCCATCACACTCCAAAAAATTGACTCAAGAATAGAGGAATAACTATCATAACCGTACTAGCAAGGCCCATGCCCGCAACTGCCGTGATGTAGATGCTACTGTTGAAAACAGGCTACTTTGTATTCACTTTCCTTGCAACTCTTCCGAGGATCTTTCTATATGCTCGCAAGAGCTACACCCCCCTACACATATATCTCATTTGTTCTCATCATTTATTTCATTTTCATGTCTTTATCAACAATTCTTTTTTTTTTTTTGTTGTTCTCTTTGTAAAGTAGCATTAAAAGATATAGTCAGTTGTCTGAAACCAGGAAATTGCTTATGTAGTTATATCATCTGTCGATCAATTCCATATATTTCAACCTGTAAGTTTGGCTACTTTATTACAGACTTTTAGTTAGGTGTAATCATCTTCTTCACGAAGACCCATAAAAAGATTTATTTATTTATTTATTAAAAAAAAAAAAATTAACCAATCAACTATTGAAATCAATTAGCAGAAACTATTCTCCATAAGTGATATTTTATGTTTGAGTCTTGACGTATTCATTTGGTTAATTATTGAAAATCTACTTGCACATCTAATCTTTATATCTTGCAATAGTTATGTGCACTTATTTATTGGCCAAATGTGTAGTTTCATAAGGTTGGTCAATTTTCAATTTTTATTATTTTTATTAGATCTATAAACTTTTATTTTAAATTTATTTAACTTTTAAATTCTATAACAAAAAAAATTGTATAAACTAAAATAATGTTTAATGAAAAGAGATAATATAATTAAAAACTAAATTGTCCTAACGTTTTTATATTAGTTAACATTTTATATTTAAAAGCATTTGAAATCAAATTTTTACCTGTTTCAATATTGTACGAGTTGAATATAGTTGAAAAGTACAAATTAAAAAGTATAAAATGTTCAAAATAAAAGTTAAAAAGCTGAAAAAAATAAAAGTTGGATAATGTCAAAGATCAACCACACAAAATTTAGGGGTAAAACTATGCATTTAGCCCTTATTTTATTTATTTATTTATACTATGATATGATTTAAAATTATAAGGACTGAGTGCATAGTTTGATTTTAATTCAGTAATGAAACAAATAATTAAAAACTTTGATTTTTTTAATGACTTGAATGAGATATCATTGAAGTAAATATCCCAAACAGTCATTAGATATTTTTGAATATCCATTTGAGTCGATTGAAAGTATCAAATCTATTAAAAAATTCAGATTATCAAATTTATTTATATAATGTTAATCATAAAAAATAAAATTAAACGGTTTTGTTATATGAAAAAAAAAGCGTTATAAATTGATTTTGAAAAAAAAATTTACGTTAATGAAGAGATTAATTTGGCATAATTAGCGAATTTAAAAAAGCTACAAAATATAGATAATAAAATCTGCACTTAATTGTGATTTAATCAACTATCAGTTATTAATTGTTAATTCTTATCAAATAGATTTCAACCAGTTATTAGATGAAAAATCTCTAACCGCTATTTTAAACAGTTAAATCAAATATCTTCGGAGTGGGATCACAAGAGATAAGAGGCTACCATCGAATATTTTCTTAATCGGGTAAGAGGCAGATAAATGGCTGTTGTACATTATATTCTTGGTTAAAAAGTTAACCGACAGTAGTAACGTTTCACCTACAAAATGATTTTGCATGTCCCAGTGGTCCATTTAGCCTCCAATGTTGCGATAGACTACATACGATTCAGTGGCGTTGGCGGCTGAATAAATGACAGGGACATGCAAAATTACTTACTAGGTTAAAAAACCGTTGAATATTTCTTTTATGATTAACATTATTTAAATAAATTTGATAGTGTAATAAGTCTTGTCTAAACTTTTTAATAGATTTGATACTTGAATCTACTCACACTGCAGAAAATTAGAGCTATTGCCAATTTTGTATTTAAATATTAACATATTTAAAAGTGTGGTAAAATTTATTTTCCACGCATGAACAAATGTAGGTAAATATGTAGTTAAATATTGTGTGAGCATAAATTTATCCACGCTTTAACAAAGTAACAGGAGATATTTTGTAACCTTCGTACTTTTATTTCTTTAATAAATATATGTACTACTGTTTAAATAGTGGTTAAATATTAAATTTGTGCATATTTTTTTAAATGTGATTAATTTTTAATTTGTTTAAAATTTTAACTACACTTAAATAAAAAGTGGTTATTAAGCGTGGCTATAGGTAGTGTCAAATGGATATTTAAAAATATCTAATGACTGTTTGGGATATTTACTTCAATGATATCTCTCATTCAAGTCATTAAAAAAAATCAAAGTTTTTAATTTATTCATCACTTAATTAATTGACAATATGAAAATTAAATTATTTTAACAACTATTGAAATTAAGATAATTCAAATTTCTAAGGGTTTAGTTGTTGTGCCTAAGTAACCGTTTATAAGAAGAGGGCATGGCATTTGCATTAATGCACACAATTAATTAATTAATTTGACTGCATTGAACAGTAATAATAAAAAAAGGGGGTGTTTTCTTTAGCAAAGCAATTCAAAGATTGTGATTAAGAACGATAGCTATTTCAACAAACTGCTAAATGCATGTTTTCATTCATTTATTTTTCTAAAGAAAGTGACTCCCTAATTAATTTAATTACTCTACTTAATCCAAATGTGCATTCAACATTGGCCGTCCCATTTATGTTCATCTGAAACTGACCCTCTTCAGTTTTTTTGTTGTCGTAAATATAGCTAAAAAAAAGCATTAGGCATATTCTTTTGCCATTCTTTTATAAATACAATAATTTGAAACTTATTTTCATTAATCACTATTGTAATATTATCGATTATAGGATATAACGTTATTTTAGCATTTAACTACTTAACGTTCGGTAAAATATACATAAACATTAGACATATCGATAATACATAAATTATGACATAAATTTTGTTGTATAGGAAGAATAGATTTCGGAGCAATTTACCTATCAACAACAAGGGAAAGTTGATAGGACATTCACATGGATTTTGACTTTTTGGCCATTGAGACCCATTTGGACACGTCATGTATTATATATACAACTAATTACAATAAGCAGTAGTTGGATACTTTTTTTTTTTGGAAAGTCGGTAGTTGGATAACTTGCTAATTTTCTACATTGACATTGTTTGTTTAACATACTAATCAAAATTTTCTTCTAATCATCACGGTAATTTCAACCTAATTATACATGAATTTACAGGAAAAAAGAGGTGTCCCATTTTACATTACAATAATACGTGTGATGTCTTTGCATTGCTTGAGAATTTAAGCTTCATTATAATAATAATAATAAAAAAGAACAATCAGATACTGCCAAATGTAGTGTTTAGAGCATGGACAAATTTATTTATTTATTTTTTACCAAAAGCATGGACAAAATTGGATAGGTCAAATTATGAATAAATTAATCAGTAAATAAATGCAGCATATCCTTACACGTGGACAACAATTAGAAGCCGAATTAACAAAAGAAATGATAAATTTTGTAGCACACAAAATGCTAAAATACCATTTAATCATACCATTGAACCATTTCTTCTGGTGCTCATTATAAGACATTCACAATAATTATATCATTTTTATTTCATTTGCTACTATTGGGTATTTATTTCGGACTAATTTAAAATTTGATTTTTTAAAAAAAAGATAAAAATCGAATTTTCACCTATTGATGATCTAAAAAAATTGTATCAATGAATCTCTTAATTTCGGCATAATTCATTAAAATTTAAATAAAAACCAAAATATAATATGGGTCGACTTCCCTATAACAAAATTTAATAATAATCATAAGTAGATTTATATATGTTGTATAAGGTATTGGTTAAATTTTGAGGACATATGCACACATATGATATGAGTAATAAATAATAGCCTAAATATTTTAGGTATCAAGTTAGTAATCAGCATTTCAAAAGCTTAATTTTAAAGTAATAAAATGGGGTCATTTCATATAACAAAGTTTTCATTTTTTTCTTTATGTGAAATGTATGGATGGTTTAATTACTGCAGTCAGTTTTTTTAATAACTAGAGTTTAAATTTGGGAGTTCGCTGGTCTCCTCAGCACCTTTTGCCTCTTCAATTACTCACGCGACTACAATCAGTTGTGACAGTATTAGTGTGAGAATTGAATAACCTGAAGTGCTAGTTAAGTGGTGGAACATCATACTAGACTTTTATGTAAGAGTATTTCATAAAAAATCAGACTTGAATTGCAGAAACAGGAAGTTAAAGAAGACGAGTGCTTTCTGAGTCTTTAAGGCTGTCATTTTTATCCGGAGGTAGATGCACATGAATAAGACAATTTGAAAAAAAAAAAAAAGTTTCAGCCTTTCTTGTCCGGCCAGTCCCTTGCTCCTGGCAAAGTCTTTTTCTTTTAGTTCTAGAAACTAAAGAGAAAACGTGTAGCCAACATTCTACTCAGTACTCACCTACCCCTCTCTCAACACCAGAAACCAGATTGAGATTGTGGCTTTAGAAAGGCAATCTATTTGCTTCCTTGTGTTACTGTACGTAAAAAAGCATTGAATTTTTGGATTCGTGTGTATTTTTTTGGCTGAAAGTGGGGTCCATGAGTCCTTGAGAGTCCATTTGGCTCCCCCACCAGGGCTACCACCCCCGTTCTTGACAATGTTGTTGTTATTGTTGTATTGGGTTTCACCAAATCTCTCCTTCAAGTTCAACAACCTCTTCACCAACAACCCCTATCTTCTTTTACGCATTTTGTCTCAGCATTTACAGTTTTAGCATTGCTGAAAGATTTAACTTTTTATTATCTTTTATGGCTTTGAAGGCTGCTGCATCTCTCTGGTTTAGCCCAATAAGGCCTTACTCTAATGTGGGTAGTTCAGATTTGGGGTACAGGAGGTATGGGTTTGGCTTGGATTTGAGGTGCAATTGGGATATTGATAGGTTTTCTAAGTGGGAATGCTGTTGCTTGGCTGTTTTGGATCAGAGAGCTATCACTCCTGTTGATGACGAGAAGCCTTTCACTCCTGAGGTGGATTCCTCTCGAGCAATTGATAAGGTTCCGGACGCTGAGACTAGTTCTTTTCACAGGGATTTGAACCTTCTTCCTAGTGAGTTTATTATTCAATTACACTTTTCCAGTTTATTTATTCAATTGCAGTATTCATTTCAAAGATTACACGGCGAAATAATTATATGGTATATACTTTTGCTACGCGACCTGCTTTTTGTTGAACAAAACTGGATATGTGAATCCGTGGTCAAACTCCAAAACACAATGAGCTATTTTTGCAATTATGATGTTTTATGGCTTCCATGAAACATTCTTGTAGCCCTAGGGATGAATTCACCACAAGGTGGTTTTAATTATCTTAGTGGGGCAGCTGTTTGTTCTTAATTTGAATGTAAACACCGCCCAGAAAAAAAATGAATGTAAACTATTAGGGAGAATAATTTATGAAACATTTTGAAATGTGACATGAAATTCTAATCAAATTGGATGCTTATCATGTGCACTTATTAAGAGTTCCTGGTTTAATTGCCTGTCTTCATGTGCACCACTATTACAATTGTTGTATAGTTGGACTAGGGACCAATCTCTATGCTTTGTTGATTAATTTTATTGACTTCTCAATTATAATGGGAAGCTAATAGTCCTATCTTAAGGGATCTTTTTACTTGGTGATCTTAATTTATTAGTTTTCTTCTATATGAGATTTTGGCAGTAGTTTTAAGCTTCAAATTGCTATAATTCTTAATTGGAGAAAGATTTTAGAAATCTGAACCTGATAGGGGATCTGCTTTACGTTATGCTGTGAAATGCAGAACCTTTATCAGCAACAGACCTTTCTTCTTCTCATGATGATGGCACAAAAGTACGGGTTGCTTATCAGGTAGGTAGTTAAGCACTTATCTTGGCGCAAACATTTATGTCTCTGTTACTGTTTTTATTTTGGATTTGGTTTCCATTTAGGGGATAGCAGGTGCTTATAGTGAGGCTGCTGTGCTAAAAGCATATCCCAAGTGTGAGACTGTCCCATGTGAGCATTTTGAAGCCGCATTCAAGGTTCATCTGATAGTTATATGCAATTGATTTTAACTGAACTGATTGATATACAGTTGATCACATTTTCATTCTTGTGCTTTATTGAGCAGGCAGTTGAACTCTGGTTGGTTGATAAGGCAGTCCTCCCCATTGAGAATTCAGTGGGTGGCAGCATCCACCGTAATTATGACTTGCTTCTTCGCCACAGGCTGCATATAGTAGGTGAGGTGCAGATGGCAGTCAACCATTGCCTGTTGGGATTGCCTGGTGTACAGAAGGAGGAGTTGAAAGAAGTGTTGAGCCACCCCCAGGTTTGTCATTTTTACTTGTTGCAAATCATATTTTTTTGTTCCTATGTTGTAGAAAACATGACAATATACTAGGTATCTTCACCATCAACTTGTGGTCAAAATGCTAACTTAATTATGACTTAAACTTAGCTGCTTTGCACAACAGCTAAGTCTATCAATTGTTACTAATCTAGCCAATGGGAGATCTACTTGCCGTCTTGACTCCAGCCTTTTCATGTAAATTGGTCATGTTTAGGACAAGATTAAAACTTGCCCCTTGTAGTCAAAAGGATTTTTACTCCTATTGTAATGGCTTAGTGTCTAAATGTTGAAAGTAAAAGGTTGTAAATTTTTGGTAACTTCTGTTGTCTTCCTCTTTTTGAAGTATATGGCATGCAAACTTTGCAGTGAGGCTAGCTCGTTGTCTAGAAGGCTATAATTTTTGTCTCAAATATTTGATACCCCTTAAAACTATTCTGACTTGCAGGCACTTTCCCACTGCGATTTGACATTGAGCAAGTTAGGTGTTGTGAGAGTTAATACCACTGATACTGCAGGTGCTGCTCAGGTATTCTTTAAAACCACGTGAACCCTGTTTTATTTGAACTTTTAATCATACTAGAGGCATTTTATATGTTAGATGCAAAAAAAAAAAAAATGTGCGACAGATGGTAGCTACAGGTGGCTCCAGAGATATTGGCGCCATTGCTAGTGCTCGAGCAGCAGAAATCTATGGTCTTGACATTCTTGCTGAAAATTTCCAGGTAATTCTTCATCTTTACTATTTCCCTGATTTTTTATTCATATAGATTCTATACAAGAAATAATGTTCCTACTGGATAAAGCATGAAAGAAATCAGTATCACATACTTGACTAAAACCACAGACAAATCATATCATTCATTCTTGATTATGAAAATGGATGATGCCATCTTGACAATTGGTTCACCTACTGGAAATCATTGGGTGTTGAAATTATGAGTATCCTTAATGCATGGTATGACCCAACAAAATTTTAGTGAAATTGTTGAGAGGAGCAATATAAAACCAAGCTATTTAAGTCAACTAACAATCAGTTGTAAACTTGTCAGTCACCTGTCCATGAATATTTTGATGTTTTTGGTGTTGGAATTTTCTGAATAAGTGTCATAGTGGAGAATTTCAGCCTTATATATGGAATGTACTCAAGTGGCTGTTAGTGTTAACATACATTCTCCAAAAGTGTTTACCCTGGGCATACCCAGAAACTCGTTAGGTTAGCATGGCTAATGCTCAACAATTATGTTGGATAGTGAAGGTATGGCAAAAATTATGATGCATGTGATGTGGGATCAAGTATTAGTTGAGTTATTTTGTGGATTTAAATGCTTTGGAAGTATGGAATATGGAAATTATACTTAATGGTAATAACCCCCCTGTTCAATGCTTAAATCTGAAAAAGATTTTTGGATGCCGAGTTTTACAACATTTGACTTGTTTTTCTCCACTTGCACTGATCAGGATGATGACGATAATATTACCCGCTTTTTGATACTTGCAAGGGAACCTATAATTCCAGGAACTGACAGATCCTACAAGGTATTTTTCTTTATCTCAGCCTTGTCTCTTATTGTATATTAATTATTTGTACCCAGTCATAATTTTTCTCTCTACCCAGACAAGCATTGTTTTCACCCTTGAAGAAGGTCCCGGTGTTCTATTTAAAGCATTAGCTGTGTTTTCATTGAGGGGCATTAATTTGACAAAGGTAAATTTTCCAACTAGATGTCTTTTGTCATTTGACCATTTTATCAAAGGACCTAATTAATCTTCCCATTGTAATCGATTTCCAGATAGAGAGCCGCCCACAAAAAAATCGGCCTCTAAGGGTTGTTGATGATTCTAACAAGGGAAGTGCCAAGTAAGTGATGGTCTTTTGGGTAAATATTTGCAAGGCTGGATGTGAGCTATCCCACCATCTGTGAACATAGTATCTACTGATAGATTATGCAATGCAATTAGGTGAATAACTTGGATATTATCATTTAGATGGAATTGAAAAGTAACATAAATGATCTACCTGGAAAAAGAGATGGGAAGCAGTAATAACGAGTAATGACAGCAACCAATCATGCAATGAATATAGTGTCTGTACCTACAAAAAATCTCACCCTTTCACAAAATACACCTAAATTTTACAAACTTGATGTAACTGTTTGACTAGGTAATGAGTTTTGTGTTCCCTTAAAACCAAAATCTGAAAGAATTTAAATTAATTTTTCCTCTACAACTATCTAGCTGGATTATTGCACATACAAGGTTGTCTAGTATTAGGAAAAAAATTGCCATTTCCTGGATTTTGGAGCCTGGTAAATCTGTCCTTTGCTGTACAAGTGATGCATATCCTGTGACAGGTACTTTGATTACCTCTTTTACATCGATTTTGAGGCTTCTATGGCAGAACCCCGTGCTCAAAATGCTTTGGGACATTTACAGGTTAGTCTTTATGATATTTTATGGCAACCAAGAGAAGAGATCCTTGCAACATTTTGAAGAAAGCAAACTGATAAAGTTATGTTTTGCTTTTACAGTTTGAGCATGTCTTTTGTCTTTTGCATATCCACTGACTGTTTTCCTGGAAATGTGGTGTACTTTTTTTAGTGGTTTTATTTTCACAATCTGAATTAAGAAATAAGTGTTAGCTTGTGCAAACAAGTTCTGGTTGGTCAGACTATTGCATAAGAACAACATTTACTTGGTTCAACTTTTTTCTCCCAATTGTCAACCTCTTTTCTATTCTGTCCAATTTGCTGTTTGAATTTATTCTTAGAGCTGCATGGAAGTTATCTCTTGATCTTGATATGAGACCAGCTAATGTGCTTGGAATTTCACTGCATTTTTTATCACAACATTGTCTATAATTGAAAAATACTAGATGCTTTTTGCTGTTGAATTTTAATTATTTTCGAAATTTTTTTGTTGAGCCTCCTTATGGACTGTCTAATGGCTCGTGGATTATATTTGGAACTCAACTGCCGTCTATTTGATGCATTAGTCTCTTTTATGAACAGAAAAGTTAGTTTGCTTTCATTTCCATTTTACTAGGAATATTTTTGGTATGCTCAAAAGGACCACAACCACAAGAACTGTTCCTGCATTACTCTTCTTTACCAAATTGTCTGAATGAGAAATATCCAACAAAATTTTAATATCCTTTTCTTTTCTTCATTTTGTGCAGGAATTTGCTGGATTTCTTCGTGTTCTCGGCTGCTACCCGATGGATACAGCTCTTTAGATAAGCTACATTGCATCTATGCTTACAGATATCTTGGCTTCTCAAAACTGCAACAAAGATACAATTCAGCCTTGGTTGTTGTATATAAGTACATTAAATATGATTCAAGATAATCTGGTAGCGGCAGAGAATCTGCTGGAATGGGTCAAGTTTTGCTGATGAGATGGCAGCTTGCCGGCTTCCTTGAACATGATCTACTTTTTAACATTTTCATTTGTCATCCACAATTCTTTTCATCCCCGCAAATGGGGGACGCGTTTCCATAGGTGTAAAAAAATTGGAGGCTGGTTTATAATGGCATAAAGTTGTGGGGGCAATTCCTCCTCTTTTCTGAAGTACTTGTTGCAAGAAATTTGTTCCCCAACATCTGACTATCAATCTAGTTATACCATGACTGTTAAGCTGTGCAGCCAGAAATCAATATGTTGCAATTCAAGTAGTTTGATCTTTATAGGTTCAATGTGCGTATCCTTTGCTCTCTTCTGTCCTTTCCTACTCCCCATCTTAAGAATTTAGACCCTACATGTAAATGGTACAAAAGTCACTGACATGTTAAGCAAAGCTCTGGTCCAAAGTATGTGAAGGCAAAAGCATATCAGACGATATGATTATGGGCACAGGATTCTGCTTGATATTGAAGTCATTTATAGACTGATATTAAATGAATAGCATCTGTTTGACATTTTAATAATTCAATAGTGATACAATCATGACTATACACGATGCATGCTTTGGGAGGCATAATTGCCCTTCATCGTCACTCCAAATGCTTCAGTGCACATAGTAGGCCAATTAAGTACTTTCAAGAGGCTTACAGGTCAAGTTCACTTATCAACTCATGCACATAGCATTGGATTTGTGTGCTTCCAGTTCAATTCTCCCTAATTCATTCTAGAAAATATGATATTTTCCATACCAAGGGGGAAAAACAGAAAGATAACTGGACAGCTAGAAATTTATAGCCAAACAAATCCATACTATTGTATTATTACACTGATAGAAGCATGAACTTGGCCAAAACAAAATGTAGCGAGTTCAACAAAGCTCACAGCTATTCTAAAATAGGATTACTAGCTGCTTTTGGCACAAAAGAACACCGTTTTATTCATATTATAGTAGATCAAACAGGTGGCTCATGCAGCCAGAACCCCTTTAGCTTAGCAATCAGTCTTCTTTATGAAGTTCCTTGAGAAAATCTTCATTGTCCACCAGGACCTGCATTGCGCCGAGAAGAATAATAAAATGAGCTCATAAAAAAAAAGGAACTACCATAAAAGTGATTGGATTACATAATTAAAACAATTTAAAAAAAATAAACAGATAGATACATATTCATCCATTTCACCTCTAATTTTTCATTTAATAAGGTCACAAGTTGAATAAAAATAAAATGGTCACATCTGCCTCTTTTTTTCCTATTTAAATTTTCATTTCAATAAACAATTGCCTCGGCATAGTATACAGCACATGCATTTAGTTTAACTTACAAAAGAATGAACTCCCTAGATAAATGCAACCATAATCAGAACCTACAAAAGCTACTAGAGGAAACTTACTGTTTTCCAGCCATCTGGATCCAGGAAAGAAGTAATTTTCGTATTGATTCCAGGAATGGGTCCAGGTTGTCGAGTTATCTTTCCACCAAGCTCTTGCGTAACAAGGTTGACTACCTCAGCGCTTTTGTAGACATCACCGGTACTAATAGCAACCTTTATGAGAACTTGCATTAGTTAAAAGGCTGATAAGAAAAGTATGCAAACAAAATAAAACGTCACAGGAGTTCAAACAGGGCAGGAAAATGTAACCTGTGCGTAGGCATTTCCCTTGGTATATTCTGTCACACCATAATTATAAGTCAACTCAAGGACAGTTGTCTCATACTCATCAGCATAGCCCATCATTGCCAAGGTATACTACAAAATGCATCCAAGAAAATGAGGACACTAGGAGAAGTTGTTTTATATCTCAGAGAATAATTCATTACACCTACTGCCAAATGCCAGTAGATGCATTATATTATAAAAAATGAAATGAAACCAGTCATAGAAAGTGCACCTTGTACTCAGGTCTATCAATCTTCCTTAATAGCTTCATTCCTAAGGCCTGCAGAATGAAAACAAAGAGAAACCAAATGAGACCTGCCACTATATTATTGCTAAAGGTCTTATGCTGACCCAAACACAATTTGATTGTTGATATTAGAGCCTAGCGCAGAATAATTTCTAAAGACCTCAATCTACCAATCCAAATGAGGTATTAGCCTTCGACCAAAAAAATAAAAAAAAAGGTATTAGCCACTAGGTTTGAAGGAGTATTCCAAGAACGCCAATTTTTGACAATCTTATTCTCATACAAATTATGACCGTATCACATAAGCTTCAAACAAAGTCAGTCCTGCAAGTTCAATTGTAAACTGTTCAGCTCAAAACTACCTTTTCATAGAACTTGATGGAGCGATCCAAATCACCAACTCGAAGCATTACTTGGCACAGGGGCTCAGGAGTGGGTCCTCTTTGAATAATCTCAAAGATATAGCCATCAGGATCCTTTACAAAGGCAATAACAGAGGTTCCACCTTTGACTGGACCAGGCTCTCTTGTAACAGCCCCACCCTTGGCACGAACTTCTTCAACCAATTTGTGAACCTAAAAAGTCAATAAGCAGCACAGTTCATTTTCACCACAGGGAAGAAAAAAAAAATCAGAATTTAGTCTAATCTTCAGAGTAAAAAAACTGAGCATACATCTTGAGTTGAAATTGCAAAATGACCAAAACCAGTTCCAATATCATAGGAAGTGACTCCATAATCTGTAAATCAGCAACCAAGAAATTTCTCAGACGTTATGTGGGCAAAACAAAGCACCCTTGACAAGATCTGCATTTTTCTTAAGGAAAAAAAATCAAATTCAAGGGTAGAACCAATAACATCATATAACCATAACAGTTTGGACAATTGAAAGAAAGCCCTCAACCATTGACAGCAAACATTATATAAGCAGCACAGTTAATCCCAAAAAGAAAGGGATATATATATATATATATATATCTTACTGTAAGTGAGCTCGACAACAAAATTGGTCTCTTCAGGTCCAAAGCCAAGAAACGCATTTGAGTACTTCTCCTCTGGAATGTCTCTTTTCCTCAACAGTTTCATCCCAAAGCATTCAGTATAAAACCTACCATTCAATAATTTCGAAAATAAGAAATGGATTAAGATAAAATTTCTTAAATTAAAAAAATAAAAAAATAAAAAAATAATACCAAAACAAAGCATCATACTTTATGGTGCGATCGAGGTCACCGACGCGATACACAGCATGTAGAAGTCGACGCTTATCTTTCTTTGGCCATTCCAAAAGCTCAGCATTTGGAGCAGCAGCAGCCGATTCAGCCTCAGCCATCTTCGATTACCAACGTTCTGTTTCCAAAAATTAAAATCAAATACTTCAATTTTAAGCTAAATTTTGCAAAAAAATCAATACAAACCCTAAAACCCCAGAAACAAACACCATGCGAATCAAACAAATTTACCAGAGAGTGAGACAGTAAGAGTGAAAAATCAACAGTGTGTAGAAAGAAACATAGGCGACATAGACCAAAGATTTTTTAATAAATATAATCATTTGCCTTGTTTGTTTTTTTGTTGAGATATGCTAACGTGACCTCTGTCACCTTGTTATTTTATAAAGTAATGTCGTTGACACATTGTAATTGGTCTGTGTTATTAAAATATAACTGCAACTGTTACTTGGAAGTTTCCAGGTGTTTTGGCGGTTCTTGACCTTCCGTCCGTTAGTCCATCCGCAAGTCAAACGAATGAAATGGGTCAATCCTAGTGGTGGGCTGTGGGCATTTTAAATGGATATTCTGTGGGATATGTCCATCTACTGGGTTTACGGCTGGCCATTTTCCATATCAGGAGCCTGCCATAATTGAGGGGCCCAGTATTATTCGGATGTAGATTTAGTGGCCTTCTTGGTACTCGCATAATTTTTTTGATGGAAATAGTTAGAATTAGAAAAGCTTTTTAGAAAGATAGGGCTGTTTAATTTTGGAAAATAAGTTTATTTTTTAGAAATTTTTTTAAAAAAATTAAAAATAAAATTTATTGTTTAGTTGTAATATTTTTTAATTTAAAAAATTAAAAAATTAATTTTTAATTTCCTAAATTATAACTAGAATTGGAAAACCAATAAAATGATGTTTCTCATGTTTTTCTTGACGGTACCTATGTAACTTTTTTTTTTGCGTGTTCCGCTTCCTTGATGGTACCTAACCATCCCTTCTTCCTCTTTTGCAAAGATTTTTCGTCCCCTCTCCTTTCATCCCAAGACCTTGCATCCTCTCTTCTCTATGACTCTCTTATCTCCTCACAAATCTCCACCCCCCTCCACCAACCTGATTTCGGTGCCAGTGACAATAACCTTTGTATTTCATGGATTTGGTTTTTACCTATTGATAGCGGATTAGATGACCAGTAATTGCTAATAGTGTGACTCAGGAGGTTTTCTTGGTTCTAAAAACTGACACGACTCATTCTATATTTAAAGTCATCAATATGTTTCATTATTTTACCGGATTATTCTATTTGTTATCAGTTTAGGATAAGCTGCAACTATCGAAATAGTTTTTTTTTTATTCAATACAAGATAGTTTTTCTTTTATATACCCCTCTATCATTTCTTTCTATATAAATTTCTTTTTGCTTGTTATATTATGGCATAGTAGTCTTAGAAATCTGCTATTTCGTCTTTGTTTTTAGTTTATCTAGTATGTTGTAACTCCATAAAGAATTTGCCTAGTCTTGATCAAAATCCGCACTCCCAAGCACAACAATAGTAATTATATACGAACTAGTAGCATTTTTTATGTTGTCAAAAAATGCTTTTGTTGTCAATTATTTGCGATTTGCAGATCTGCATCTTTTGATAAGGACTCTCTCACTCACGCACCTACCTGACAGCCCCATGCAAATGGGTTATAAAGTATATGGATTGTTAATTTATCTATGCAGTTTGTAACTCAATGTTTTGTTTAACATGTCGAAATGATTATAAAGGTGGCAATAATGAAGATGGTCATCAAAGTGGATTACCAAGGCCATATGGTGGTAGAGGGCACAACTGAGGCTGTTATAATAGCAAAGAAAATAGCAGTGGCAATGACAGGTAAGATTCTGGTTATGACAATTCCAAATGGGACTCTACAATATAAAATTATATAGGATTAATACACTATTTTACTAAATTTACAATTATTTTAGAATTAGTATATATAATTTATTATTTAAACTCTACTATATATATATATATATATATATAATGGACATATTGAATTTTTTTAAATAAGTTGATTTATTAAAATTAATTAAATGTGCATGATTTAAAATTTTTTATTAAATAAATATATTTAATATTAAATACTATCATATGAATCACAATAATAATTAATATATTAATTAAAAATTTATTATAGTAAATTTCATTAA
>CATIWM010619527.1:0-14137 GCA_949671775.1 Mallotus repandus
GAGCTTAAGTAGGTGTTTATATAGATAAACACTCAAAAATATAATTTTTCGACATGTCAAACATGTCTCTAACGTCTTTTTTTCAAATTTAAAAATATGACAGTTAGGATGTCACCATAGCAGTAGAGCTTCAGTCGTAGCCTACTGTTCACTTTGGCTTTCTATCACCATAGCAGCTCTTGCTTCAGTCACAGCCTACTGTTCATCTCATAATTCAAAAATGTGTCCATTGAGTTGTCACTATAGAAGTAAAGCTTCAGTCGCTGGTTACTATCTATCTAAGCTTTTTGTCACTATAGAAGCTTTGCTTCAATCTTAGATTACTATTCATTTCAGCTTTCTGTCACTATAGAAGCTTTGCTTCAGTCGCATGTTACTATTCATTTCAGCTTTCTGTCACCATAGAAGCTTTGCTTCAGTCGTAGGTTACTATTCATCTCAGCTTACTATTCACTAAATTTTCACTTGGCTTCCATTTGAGTCCTAACTTATACACACTTAAAATAAACATATTAAATGCTCAAAATTAAGTTTGTTAAGATCAAAATTAAGATTGATTATTGCTAAGGGCAACACCTTTATTATGAAAATTTGAATTAACCATCTAATTAGGAACTTCTCAATTTTGTCTTTTATGTTGCAAAGTAAGAGCAAAGACTATTAATATATAAATCCATTTATATGACTATTTATACATATAATATTGATATATAATAAGATTTATATATTCATGGCTTCCTATACCAAATATTCTGATATCGATAAATACAATTTTTTTTTGTCTTGACAATGTAATGTAGAATATAAGGGTGAGAAAAAAAAATACTTTCATTTAGAAATTCTTTCATTTGCATTTAAAGTTTTCTATTTATTTAATATTAATATTGTATTGAATTTAATAATATTTAGAATAAGAGCAAAAACTTTGTTAATTTTTGGTATTGGATTCATAATCAAGATATGTGACCTCACAGTAGCAAACTCACTATTCAATCCTTTCAAGAATCTAATCACTTGATCATATTGATTGTACTTTCTTATTATCTCAAAAGCACTACAGTTACATTATGGTATGCAAATGCAAGTAGGAATTGGTCTTAAATTTGTTAATTCATCTCATAAAATCTTTAAGTGAGTGAAATACTCATCAACAGATTTTGCACCTTACTTTAATGAAGCTATCTCTTCTTGTAAATCTAAAATCCTCACCATATCACCTAATGAAAAAATGATTATGAAGATCTTTCCAAAAATCTTTAGCATAATCTATTCAAATCACATTTTGTGCTATTATAAGTGACGAAGATTTAACAAGCCATAAATTATGTTGTATCTCTTTCGAGCTTCAAAATATGAATCTGCAGATGCATGAACTCATATAGAGCCATCAACAAACTTAAATTTGTTTTTCCAAATTAAAATCATTTGCATCGCCCTTGACCATGTGTAAAAATTGATCCCACCAAAAAGAACATGATTAAGAATAAAAGAGGTATTTTTGTTAGGATGCAGGTGATATGGACTTGATGGTACATCTACTGGTCAAAACAAATTCTCCATGATGTAAGCTTTAAATTTTCAGCTTAACAAACATAAGAAATTGATATAAAAAAAAAGAAAGAATATTTTTTGGCAACTGAGAAAATGAAGAAAACAAAAGAAAATGAATTGAGAGGTTCTAGAGTTCTGATATTATAATAGAAAATGCAAAGAATTATGTAGAAGCTTGTAAGCTTCTCATTGTTAGTAACAATATATATTTACAAAGAAAAAATACAATTAACTAACTAAAGAATCTATTTCTCTACCAATCAAATTGCACCACTTGCATAAGTTAGTTATAAGAGCAAGACTTGTGTGTATTTTCACCAAGACATAAGGATGCACTTGAGCCATTTGATCAATTGCAAATATCATATCATCAAGGACTAAAAGCATAATAGCATCAACAGCTAATCTCAACAAAAGCTCACTTATGTAGGTTTGTGTTAAATGCAGTCTTACGGGTTTAATAGAAAATTCTAAAAAAGCCCTTTAATCAAGCTAGATCATCCTAAAAAAAATATTTCTTTAGCAAATTGTTAGAAGTTCATTGAATCAGACTATTACAGGTAACTCAACTAACCCAACAACAGTATAAAAAATTTTAAGGATGTTATTTTAATTTTATTTAATAAAATAATAAGATCAATCATGATATAAAACTAATTATTAATATATTTTTGAATATTTAATATTGAATATTATTTTATTATTACATTAGCTTTTGTTTACGAAAAAATTTATTTTAAATATAATTGATGATGATATTATTTTATTGCATGTTTTTTTTTGAAATGGAAATTGATAACTTCATTAACTCAAATCAGAATGTAATAAAGGAAGGAGAAACTCAGGAATTACATCATCCAAAAACATAGGACCTGACCAAGAAACACTTGCTCTAGCTAATTCATGACCAACGTGATTCGCAGATCTCCTCACAACCGAGAAACTAACAGCAGAAACATCATTAGCTAACTGTAAACAATCTTCAAGAATTAAACCTAAGGAAGAAACATAACTGTTAGGAGCTCGCAAAGCTTTATAAACAACAAGAGCATCCATTTCAATAACAACTCGGCACCAACCTTGATTTTTAACCCAGCTTAGAGCCTCACGAACACCCATAAGCTTTGTCATTGTTGAATTGAAGACACCAGAATCCAAGCAATATGTGCAATAATAAAATTCTCGTCATCCCTCCTAGCCACCGTCCCAAAACTTGAGTTATTCGAACCATGAAAGTTAGTTGCATCCACATTAAATTTAAGCCAAGTACTTAGAGGTTTACACCAATAGACAACACCATTTTCATCTTCATAAAGTTGATCGGTGAGATACTGTCTAGTTTTGACAGTTTGCCACAAGTGGAGCTGGATACCCGTAAAATCCACAACTTAACGACGACTAATATACTTATTGTTCCATAAATGGTCATTTTAAGAATTCCATATAGCCTAACACACCATCAAAACCAAAGGCTATTGATCGCTTCCAACACTCACAAGAAGAGACGGCAGCCAAGAAGCAAAATCAGTTGTTGGAAGAGCTGCAGCATCCACATTAATCAAAGATGAGTAAGAAGTAGCAAAAGGATAAAGGGCAAGAATATGAATAACAGATTCTAGTTGAAGTTGAAAACTGGGCATTCAATGGCAATATTCACCTATCAAGTTTTTAGCAAAACTAAAGTTGGCAAACAATCAGAGGTTGCACGCCAAATTAAATTTTTAGCTCTTAGCAGCACTTTAATTCTTCAAACCTTCCTCATTGCATTTCCATTGCCATTCAAATAAATTAGAAAAGAAGGAGCCATAGAAACACTGTAAAAACTACGAACAGTAAAATGGCCCTTAGAATTATATCTCTAATTATACTTGTCTTCTCCCTCTCAATAAGATTTAGGAACATTTTGAATCAGCTTCTTATCTCGAACATTAAAGATATCATCAATCAACTCAACATCCCATCTTTTCTCGCCCACCTGAAATAATTGATTAACAGTTGCTTCCTATAAATCATTAGGTATTGTAGTAGTAATAAAAGGATGTGGAACATCACCAAGCCAAAGATCTCACCATATGTTAATGGAGGTTCCAATTCTTATTCAAACTCAACAACCATCCTTTACTAAATTTTGAGTAGCTAGAAGGCTACTCATTATGTAACTCAGATTTAAACCCACTACAGCTTTTAAGAAACTTATTTTTGGAAAATATCGAGCCTTATAGATCTTAGAAACTAAAGAATCTAGTTTAATAATAAAATTCCAAGCCTGTTTAGCCAAAAAAGCAAGATTAACATTCTTTAGCTTCTTGAAGCCCATACCACCTTCATTTTTAGGTACACACAAATGATCCCAATATTGCCAATTAATTTCCCTGTTAGAATTTGGACTCGCACCCTACCAAAATGAGTTCATCATCCACTCAATTTCTACATGTAAATTCAAAGGAATAAGAAAAACTCCCATAGCATAGTTGGGAATAGGTTGAGCGATATTCTTTAGCAAAACCTCCTTACCCGCCCTCGACAAATTCTTCCTTCTCCAACCTTGAATTCTGCCCCACACTTGATCCTTTATAAACCTGAGAATTTCTTTTTTCCCTTGACCCACAAAAGAAGGCAAGCCATGGTAATTTCCATGGCCTCCGTCCCTAGCAATACCTAGAATTTATTGAATATAGTTCTTAGTATCTTCACCCACATTAGGACTGAAATATAAGCGTGAATTTTTGAAACTGATGGTCTGACCCGAAGCCCATTTGTATTCCTCTAATAAATGTAAAATCTCAGCACATTCAAACACATTAGCCTTAAAAAAAATAAAAGGCTATCATCGGTAAAAAATAGATGAAAAACTACAGGAGCACCACGAGCCACATGAATACCATAAATGGATCCCATTTGCAATTTATAGTGCAACAAACAAGATAACCCTTCTAAACAGATAATATAGAGATATGGAGAAAGCATATCACTTTATCAAAGTCCATGACTAGGAAAGATAGAACCCAACAACATGCCTTTATAAGCAATCTTATACTGCACCGTAATAACACTCATCATCATTAGATTTACCCATCTCTATGAGAAACCCAAAGCTAGTATCATTTCACGAAGAAATCCCCACTCTAGTCTATCATATGGTCTTACTGATATCAATTTTTAAAGTTGTAAAACCACTGACTCCCTAATGTTTACGCTTTAAGTAATGCATCAAGTCATAGGCAACCATAATATTATTCGTGATCATTCTACTGGGAACAAAAGCACATTGGGCCTCTAAAATAATATTAGGCAACACAACTTTAAGTTTATTGGCAAGAACTTTGGAAAAAAGCTTGTATAAAACATTACATAAGGCTATAGGCCTTAGATTAGTCATAGTTTGGGGATGTTTTTTCTTTGGAATAAATACAATGGTAGTGTCATTCAAGCCTTATGGAAGCCAACAATTATTCAAATAATCAAGATAATGGAAAGTGACATCCTTACCCACAATATCCCAACTACACCGATAAAAAGTAGGATTCATCCCGTCTGGCCCAGGCTATTTGTCTTGATGCAAGGCAAAAAGAGCATTCTTAAGCTCAATTCCACTAAAATGGGCTATCAAAAATTCATTCTATTCTACAGAAATAAGAGGAGAGATAAACTGAGATATACTTAGCATATTATTCTGAGAGGAGGCAAATAAAGTCAGGAAATAAGAGACCATAAGCTCTTCAAGACCACCATCCAAAACACACTAGTTACTGTATTCATCTTTGAGCTTAGATATTCTACTTTTTCAGTGTCTCTAAGTTGTAGCTCGATAAAAATATTTTGAATTGAAATTGCCCTCTTTAAGCAATAATTGCTTCGAACATTGTCTCTAGAACACTTCTTGCTTTGCCTGAATTTCATAATATTATGTTTAAGCTGTATTAAAAGCATCAACAAAAGCTTGATCATGATTACCAAAATGGCTGCTCATTACATGTTTACACTGAGCTAGTTGAGAATGAAAATTAGCAGTATGCTGCCCTCCCCAATGCATTAAATCTTGCCCACGCAAAGCAATACGCTCTTGAATTGAAGAAACTCCATGAGTTGCCTAACTAGTGGGAATAACATCCATACAGCCCTACTCCCTTAACCAGTAATTTTTAAAGCAAAACCTCCTTTGGAATGGCCTCATAATTCGCTGATCTAAAGTGACAGAAATTAGAGTATGGTCTAAACAAGTAACACCCACATTCAACGCTGCTGCATTAGGAAACAAATCTCACCATTGTGAATTAACCAAAACATGATCAAGTTTTTCTTTAACCCACTCATTCCCCTCACAACCCCTACACCATGTAAATAGACCTCCTTGCATATGTAATTTTGTGAGTTGTGAGTCATCGACAACTTGTCTGAAACCATTTATTAGCCAACTAGCTCAAGGAACTCCACTAACCTTCTCACTAGGATGAAGAATGTCATTAAAATCTCCCACATAACACCAAGGCAGACTATAACGAAGAGATAAAGATCGAAGCAAATTCCATAAATCACGCCTCCTACCACTTTTCGAGAAGCCATAAAAGCACGTAAGATGCCAACAAGAAGCACAAACATTAACAATTTGCATATCAATTAAATTAAAAGAAAACCCAAGCAATGAAACTCTATCTTTTATTTCCAGAGGACTGCCAAACCCATGTCCCAAGCAATCCACAACAAAAAGCCCACTAAAATTCAACTTTCTATTAACAACCTCAAGTGTTTGTCTAGTAGCTAAAGTTTCAATCAAGAGGACAAAATTAGGCCTATATTGTTTGTATAGGTCCTGAAGTACACGAACTACATGTGGGTTATTAAGCCCACAACAGTTCCAATATAAGAGATTCATTGGGCTCGGCAGGCCTCAGGAAGAGAGCCCACCGCTAGTCCAGAAGAAGAATTCAAATTTCCTTCAGTAGCTAGGTTGGATTCAGGCCTAGTTGAGATAACCACAACCTTTTTACTTACATGTTTTCTATGTTTAAATTCATCAATAATAACCCCATCATCATCACATACAAACTCGGCAGCTGCCATAGTAACCGAACCATATGCATTATTGCTGCTCACAGGCATTTTACCCATAATTAAATTTGTTTTACCTCTATCATTACTGCCATGCAACTCAACCATCTGCCTATGCTCATAATCGTTAGTGGGCAAATCAACCATCATCCCATCATTATCGATCACCAGCTCCACCCTCCTTAGAATACTAGACCGCAACCATCTAGCACCACTTTGAAGTTGATTCTGACATGAAGGTGCAATAAGCCAATCACCATAAACACGATCGACCAGCCCTTCCGGAGCATCAAAAACCTTCACACAGTGAGTATCAAGATGACCAAAAATACCATAGACAAAACAAAAATGCAGTGGATTCTCATATTTGAAATTGAGCCAACTCCAAACACCTCCTAGTTTCTTGATTTTCATCTTCCTCTTAAGAGGAAATCGAACATCAAACATAACTCTAACCCACATAAAAGCACACCAACCCCTAGAAAAATTATTCGGATCAGAAGAAACTTAACTACCAATGTTATTATACAAAATGTTATATGCTAATAATTTTATATTTAGTACTAAATACTCAAATTTATTTTTTAATTATAAAACTCCAGTTGAACATTAAGTCTCTAATTTTTGACTTATGCTAAGTAACTTTAAAAATAGGTTCAAATCAATTATAACCATGATAAAATCTTAATTTTTTTTTATCAAAAGGTTACGGGAGTTATAATTAAATTTTTACATCAGTAGGAATCTGCTACTAATTTTGGTATAAATTTTGAAGGGGAATTATGGTTTACTAACCCAAAATGACACATAAAGCAATAAAGAAAAGCTCATGCCTTTTTTTTTTCTTATTGAAATTACCAACAACAAGATTTGCATACATTTACTCCTTATTTGAAGAGAAAATACTTCTTACATGGACTTCAATTACTTAACTTAATGCCGTCCAGGGAATTTTCTTCCCAAAATACATATATAATAGTAGCTCAACAATTGATGTAGCAAACACATTGATAATTGCCCTCTTTAAGATTGGAGACGCAAACACCATTACCATTCTTGAGCTGAAGACAGCGCTGCCTGCAAGATAAGAGATTGCATCCATTTGGGTCCATCACTTGGAAGCACCTTCCTCCATTCTCTGTTTTCACTTCCAACATTTCCACTGGACGCCAATCAAAACAACAACATAAAAGTAAATTTACACATATTGTTGTTCAAAAACAAAAAAGTAAATATACACATGTAGCATGTGTACTTGTGAACAATCAATACAATTTCTTTTTTCATTTCAGATCTTTATTTGTATTTTAAATTAAGAGATTTTGTGAAGAACCCAATTTTTAAAAATTTGATTTTTTTAGGTTTATCCTTATTTAGTTATAATATCATGCTTATAATTAAATAAGGATAAATGTATCAGTTTAAATTTTATTTATATAGAATAATTATTTCTATCGTGACCTGCAATGATGAATAGTATCGTCACATGCAGCAATTTTTCAAAAATAACCTTCTCTCCATAATTTTTGCCCCCTATATTTAGGGACAAATAGATAGTTTTAAAAAAAATTCTTGTTATATAGTGGGTTACGATGTCTCAATCCAGTACATGTAATATTGTCCTTTATACATATATACATATATGTACGCAAAGCAAAAGCCTTCTCTTTATATATATATATATATATATACTTTTGACTAGTATGATTTGTCTTTTTTTTCAAAATTAAATTTCAGAATAAAACCATAAAAAAAAACTCCCCCTAAAGCGAATGACTCACTGTTACAAGCTACGTAGAAAAAAAGTTGAGCAAAAGCATGAAGGATATAGCAGCAGGTTTTCAAATACATTTCCACTTATCTGATAAGCCAAAATAAAATACCATCAGTTGTACATGGCATTGCAGCATAGTATAACAAATGTGGGTTAAATTCAGAGATATGAAACATGAAAATAATATGAATATAGTAATATGTATGGTACCTGAGGAAACAAAGAGAAGCAAAGCTAAGAGAGAGCAGCATAACAAGTAGGAAAACTTCATGGCTAAGTAGCTATAATTCACAATTCGTATGCTATTGTATGAATAGCCCTAAGTGGTTTACTATAAGCATATGATATTGAGCCTTTATATAAGCATTGAGAGTAAAAGAGACAAAAAAAAAATTAAAAAGAATTTTACAAATATACACAACCCATAGTGCTAAAAAAAAAAAAACCAACATCAAATGCACCAAGTGGGGTTTATGTTGCTATGATATTTTTTCATATCAAAGTTCTCCCAATCACCGAAATAGTAATCTAATGGTCATTTCTTTTTGAATTACATTTTTAAGATGTAACATTTAAATAATATCGTTATTAATTTATGAAATTAATTTTTTTATAATCTAAAAAAGGACAACCGTGGAGTCTATTAGTATTTAAACTATATAATTTTTTATTAATAAAAAATTGAGAAAAGATGGAGTACGCGTGGGATTAGAGAGATGGTAAAGATCCACAAAATCAAATGCAGAAAGTTGAATTTGTTAAAGAATAAATAGTGATTTAGTGGGAGTTCATGCAGGAGTAGATAAAAAGGGGTAACCATAGAAATAGGTTGATGCACCATGCACTATGATGCATATGACTGGACTGTACCTAGCATTTGTATGATTGACCCTTCATCTCCTAACTAGCTGTACTATATAAGAGACTAATATTACGTTTTTGGAGCAACTTGAAACTAATTGGGTTCCAATTAAGCACTTCAAAGTGATATAAATAATTAATTTGTTGTGTCTTAATGATTGAGTTCCAATTAATTTAATATATATATAAGAGCAACCATTAATATATATTTGATACTAATTAATTAGAGGGCAATTGGACAATAACCCAAATGCTTAATTAGTTGTGTGTATTTATCAATAAAAAGTTATTAACACATGCGCTTAAAATGTATTCATACTGCTAAAACATTTTTGTTTTAAATTTTGTACCTTTTTCTTCAATTGTTTTACAGTTTTTTTATCTGACCTTTTACCCCATATTGAATAAGGCTATTTGGTCTTTAAAAAAGTAGGCTGAGATTTTTGCACTCCATTAGTATGAATGACATAAATATTTTTAATTTTAATTACTTACTTGTAATTAATTTTTTTTTAATTTTTATATTTCTAATTATCCAAATAAATTACAATTTTTATAAAAAATGAATTAATTTTAATTTTTTACTATTTAAAAATATTACAAATCAAAAAATTATTTTTATTTAATTAACTTATATATTTCTAATTTTTAAAAAATTATTTCTACATTATTTAAATGAAATAAGCACTATATATGTATAAATTAATTTTTTAACGCTAAATGATTGAACTCATTTTTATATATATTCATATATTTTAATTTGTTTAAAAAATTTTGATTTAATTCCATATAAAATCAAATATTTGATTTATATTTACACTTTAAAAATATTAATGATAGAATAAAAATATAAAGTGGCTCAAAACAAATATATAAATAGAGTAAAATGAACTCTTTATATGCTTTATTTCTGTGTTTATAATTGAACCAAAATACAAAGGTAACAATATACATAGCTCCTATTTTGGAACTATATATACGCACACAAAACACAAGGGGGAAAAAAAAAAAACTTAACCAAACACAAAGTTTACTTGTAAGTATAGAGTCAGCCAGCAGTGTGTCCTTGAACAGTAAAAATGGCAGTTCTGTAGGACATCCAACTCTCTGTTATATATATATATATATATATATATCTCTTTCCATTAAAATTAAGAGAACTGATTTCGAGAAGAGAATGTCTGTCCGAACCTCCAAGTTGAAGGGACAACATTGAAGAATTGGAGTGTTTTTCCATCAACCAAAGTGAGCTTAAACGACAACGTTTGGCCTCGAAGGTCGACATTGCTTTGCCAATTTGCGCCCCAATTCCTATGCATGGGCACCCATGTTCTTGTTCTTGAACCTCTAACCCATGCAGCCTTAACATCACCACTCCCTCCAACGTTCCATACCATTATCAAATTGAAATTTGATTGTCCTCTTAAGGTGAAATGAACTCCACCCCTTCTCTTGCATGCCACCCTTCACATTCATAAACATTCTGACTTAATGTCAATAACAAAAAAAAAAAAAAAAACGTACGAAATGATCAGGGAATTGATTGATCCAATTTGTTAGTACCCTTATATATACAGTTATCTTTATTTATGTTAATTATGAAATTTTATTTCAGATTGTTTTCGCAATTACACTCTTAGATCATGTGCTGCTCTAATTGCCAGGTTTCAACGAAATAAATCATTGCTGAAGTTGGTGATTACAACAAAAATGTTGGACACTCATATACCTATCTCAACTAGTAAGGGCATTTGCTCTTCGGGAAAGATGTTGAGTTCAAATCTCATATCCACGCCACAAAAAAATTAATTCTTACGAAATATATAGGCTTATAGGACCCATCTTATAATGACCAACTAACAATCATAACTTTATAAGAATATGCACAGGAAAAGAAAAATAGAGTGTAATCTACTTTAATGCCCAATCTAAAGTAAAAAATTTAGAAGTGTTGAAGTGTATATAAAATGTAAGATGACGGTTCCCTTTATACTTATTCTAGGTGCAACCTTGACTTTAGCAAAAGGATCGATGCAATTAGTGCAAGATATGTTTATATGTAGATTACCTTCTATATAGCACAGGAACTATGCCTTCATTGCCTTGTCTTGCAATGCGAAGAAAAGCAGGCATGGACATATCAAAGTGATGGCGAGGAGGATCACACCACCCTCCATTGTTGTTTGGAGGGCAGAAATTGGTGGCGGTTATTGTCACAACACCACGTTGAAGACACCACTTAGGGTCAGCCTTGTAGTCGCACATTACTTGGTAGCAAGCCCCACAGGCCTCACCATTTCTAAACAGTGCACCACTTAAAGCTGTTGTGTGCACTCCGAAACCAGCATGAAATGTATTGTCATATCCACAAGCTCCTCCTGATAACAACATAGATACAGTTATTGCACTATCTGTCAGCATATAGTTCTTTGGTTTTATAAAATCAAATCATTAAAAATTAGATTTTGGGTGTTTTTATTTTTTTCAATAATTTTCCCTTTGACAAAGCCTTTATTTAGTTAGCAATATATATAATATCTAAAAATTTCATGTGACTTGGCATAGTGAATGAAGCACCGATCCTTGCAGAAAAACCCCATATTAAAGCATGATAATAAAGTTCAACCTTGTGCGACATACATTATTATCTCACATTACTATATGCAATTTTCAATGATTTTTTCATATAAAAATATAAAAAGACGAGGCAAATAGCTACTAGGTACATTTATGTACCTCTGGCAAAAGGACTTGTAGTTGCATTCCGCATGTTTGGTTTAGCTTACGAGCAGTGGACAGCTGATCGATTATATTCGTTAGCTAATAAATATGAATTATTTAGTAAAATTTTATTAGTTGTTGTTGTTTTATGTCAATGACCATCAAGGGGTATACTTTATTTGTAAATATAATTTCATATACTTCTTATAATATTTTTTAGCTATGCAAATTATTTAAAATATATGTAGTATAAATAATAATTTATTATCTTTACTTTATATATTATTAAAATAATTAATAGAAATTATTTAAAAATAAATTTTAAAATATAAATATTATAATTATTTAATTATTAATTATAATTCACAATAATATTTATTTAATTATGAACTATAAAAAATTAATTACATACATTTAAATTAAATGAAGTTATTTGTTATTAGTTATTTTTAATGAGGGTAAAATAGTCTAAATAAAAAATAAATACAAATCAGTTATCAACTGATAGAAAAAAACTTTAAAATAGAGTTTATCAAATCAGCTATCAGCTACTATTTTTAGAGTTTCATCAAGCACTTTAAATTGTAGCTGATTGAGAAAAAATCTCTATCAACTACCTCAATTAGCTAAACCAAATGCTTCGTTAGAGAAGTTATCGTTTAACTTGTGCACTTAATTTTTTTTTAACGAACTTATGCACTTATACTTATCACTCACACTATACATTAGAAAAGTCAAATCAATATATTTATACTGCGGCTTATTACTAAAGGATAATTATTTATGTTGCGTCCAGTCAGATCTACAGTATTTCGTGGGGTACGACAAATAATAATTTTGTTTTTAATATTTTCTTTTATTATATTATTAAAAAAATTTAATAAAATTATTTATTCATGTATTTAAATTCTTATACGACGGGTTTACTCGTATGCAACTTAGGTTTCAAAGTCCAAAAAAATAATAAATTTCAAAAAAATTAAAATTTTAAAAAAAAGTATTTGTTAGCACCCCAAATAAGTTTTTGTCGTATGCCTTTTGCAAATCGTGATATGTGTCATCATCCATTACTAAATGTATGATAATAAATCTTGCAACTAATTAGTGTTTACTATTTACATTAAAAAAATCTTCTTATCTACACCCAAAATATTGCATTCAACAGTTAGATATATAATATATATTTTAGACTCCGTTTGGTTGCAAAAATATTGTCTTTGGAAAATATTTTCTCTAGCAAATAATTTTTAGAGAAAATATTTTTCTATGTTTGGTTGTAATACTAAAAAAAACTATAAATGAAGAAAGAATGTATTGAAAAATAAAAGGGAAGACAATAAATGAGGAGAGAATGCATTAGAAAAGATATTGAAAAATATTTTTCCATCTTCAAAATGGAAAAATATTTTCCCTTTTTTAAAGTAATTTTCTTTTGACTGATACATTATTTTCCTTTAACTTATTTTCCCTAGCTAATCCAAGCACTAGAAAATAAGGAAAAATATTTTCCAGAAGAATATTTTCTGCAAACAAACGGAGTCTTAAATGTTTTATATTTAACCAATAAAAATATAACATTCATATTATATGTCATAAATTCAACAATTAAGTGTAATATATTTAAAATGAGTAAAAATTTTCTTATATTAAATACATATTATATTAATAAGTAGGTGAAATTTATATATAAAATATGGAAAAATTTTGAAATGCAACTATAATACAAATATTACTACCTAAATTATCGCAGCTAGAATCTCATATATTGGTACTTTGTACATACACAGTATATAAACACATAAATAAGAGTAAAGTTTTGAAGACATACTTTAATCAAATGAAATATCTCACTAATTTCATTGGCAAAAATGTTACTACTTATTCTAAAAAAAAATGTTACTACTTACCAAGAGTGCTGGGATTTTGATTGGCACCATAGAAAGTAGCATGAGCATTAGTCCAACCAACATTACTACCTTGACCACCAATCCCTTCCAATAAAATGAACAAAAAACACAAACACAAAACACAAGGAAGATTATTGACAATAATAGGCCCCATTTTCATCACCACAAATTTTCTTGCAAAACAAACAATGAATTTATGAAAAGAATGAAACTTATAGCTCATAGAACAATTATACTACAAAAGTGCCCTCTCCATTTTATACAACTCTAGCAC
>CATIWM010619570.1:0-67119 GCA_949671775.1 Mallotus repandus
CGGTTCTTCATATATATATATATATATATATATATATATATATATATATGTGTGTGTGTGTGTGTTGATATGATGAAGATGGGATATACTAATTTGTTTTGTTTACCGGCCCTAAGCAAACCTCCAATTGAAATAAAATCAAAAACAAAAAAAGGTGGATAAGATGATTAGATGGGCATGCACACGAGTGGAGCACTGTCCCCGACACAAGGGTCCCCTCCCCACCCTATTCTTTCCTCATCATCCTCAGGGACAGGGTTAGGGCAGTGGGTTGGGTTGGGCTCTATCTAATCTAACACTCTTTCTCATTTCATTGAAATCGCATTCGCCAATGCATGACATGGGCAACTGGGCATGTGCCATGCTTGGAGTTTGGGTGATGGTTTCGGATATCCCCATTGTCATTGATGTAGTTTAACAACCCAACAACATTATTTTTATCCTTTTGTCCTCTTATTATTCACACCCTCCTCAACCTCAATCCTATTATTCATTCCCCCTTCCGTATCAAAGCAGTGCATAATTCCACCCCATTACATTACCATCCAAAACTAAAGATCTACCTGCAACCACTTTCCCATTATATTAATTTTCTTTAGATTAATATATCTATCTAATAATTTCTTATTCACATAATAGAAATAATTCTTTAAAAAAAAAACTCAAATATAAATAATTTTATACTAGTGATAAAATTGCATAATAGAGATATTTACTATATCTTTAAAGAATAATTACTATTAAATTATTCCTTTTTTTTAAATAATTACTAGAAAATGGTTAATTCTCAGCACTACAAGGAGAAAAGAGGAAAAAGAGGTTTGAACATTTCTCTCCTTAACAGAATATTTACACATTTTGTCACTTGAACTACTTATGGGAAATACTATTCAATTATTCTATTACTCACGATTTACATATTTTAAATTTTAAGATCAACAATTTTTATTTTGACTTTAAAAATTAATTTGGAATAATAAATTAATCAGATTTATTTATGAAAAGTAATGACTTTTTTTTAATGAAATAATTATGATCCAACATTGTTGTCCCAAGCAAACCTTTTGTAACTTTGGTAAAAAAAAAAAAAAGCTAACATTTTGTAACAGTAATATATAGTTGTGACAATAGAATGCAATAATTGAAGTTATTACACATATATGTATATGCAATCACGGAATGCATTAAAAGACATATGTAAAGTAAACATGGTGATGGAGCAACGTAGAATTAATTGACCAAGATGATGAAAGTGTAGTTAATGGGCTTTGAGAAAAAAATCGTATTCATTATGTGGTGAACAGTATCCATCATCTATTGCATTGGTTGGTAGAAAAGCGAAAAAAAGTAGTAAGAATAATACAATGGCAATTGGCAGAGAAGAGTGGGTGAGAAGAGCAGTTAAACAAGGAGGGCACCGGGCACTCCACTTTGTACCAAATAATTCATGTCATACCAATTGATATATTATGGACCTTGTCCATACTGTACTATGAATCAGAAATTCATATCACACTTGTGAAATAAAACAAAATACTTTTTTTTTGTCCGTCTTCTTCACTTTTTTCTTCATTTCCGCACTGTCAAAATTCTTGTTCATCCTGTAAAATGAAAAGAAAAGGTATCACACATGTCAAAAATGATGAATTAGCTCATAAAAGCATGGAATACAGCCAAAATCTGAATCATTATGGCAATTTTTAATTTTTTGAGTTCTTTCTCTGCAAGCATTTGTATTGACTCAACAGGGAATATTGAGAAATTTTAATCACAAAAGGTCTCATCGTACCATCTTCTACAACCAATTCGTCATGTTTCATCATCTATTGTGAAATTAATATCGGTGATTTTCTGATCTTTATCAAACACAATTCCGACCACGTAACCTGTCTAATATTAATTTTGCAATATTAATATTAAATATAAATATAAATTTATTAAATAGAAATATAAATAAATATTAATATTAAATAATACAGGTATACTTAACTAGTATATGTTCATTTAGATAAAATATGTAAGTTCAATATTAAAATAATGCAATTTCACTATTAATAAACTATAAATTTATTAGTATTTACTTAAAGGTTCATTAGTATTTGCCTACAAATTTATTAGTAATTGACTACACGTTCATTAGTATTTACCTACAGTTTTTTAAGATTAATATTATCAAAATTAATAGATTAATTGGTTAAATAGTATAAGTTCATTGATTAAATCATAAAAGTTCATTAGTTATTAACTATAAATTTATTACTTTTAATACCCAGTTCATCAATAAAAAATTATAAATTTATTAAATACAACATATAAATTCATTAACTATACATTTATATATATATAAGATAATAGGATTCTGAGAACGATTTATGTAGTCTTTGTATTGGCACTTTGCTTTTGCACCTATGGGTTGACTGCTTTATACTTTCATGGCTTCTTTTAACCCAAATGAAGAACACTAAAAATAAATAATTGGAAAAACGAATAAACAGAGCAGTAGAACACTCAACTTTGATCACCGCAACGAAAACATGTAGTGGAATATTTCAAGGCCGCCTTAGGTTCTTGCGGAAATAAATTGGAGAAGCTCTTGACTGCACTCAAACTTGGCCATATCTTTTTCACCTCTATCCCATCGCCAGGTCTTGTGCCCATCAAAATAAACAGAGTTTCTAACAGTCATTGTTATTGTACAAACTTTTATTACCTTTCCCATCCAAAGATAATATCATATAGAGGAAATCGTGCCCAACTGTTGAAAGTGTAGATTTTAATCCCTTCTCTTCCCGTCGCAAGTTGTTTTCACACATGTATAAGAATTTCAATACGATAATTTGCCCAGACCGTCAGCGTACAATTTTGTGGATCCCAAACAAAAGAAACGGGCCCTCGCCCAATGCTTGAGGCCCATCCGCACCGACATTTGCAGCAAATCCACTTATATCTCTGGTTTTTTTTTCTCTTTTTTATTTTTAAATCGCGTTTGTTTAATTTTTAATAATTTTTTTTTTTTGAGAATAAGTCAACTCTTCCCCTGACGACCTCGATGTAAGCAAAACCCCGCAAAATAAAATAGTACTATTTCGATTAAATAATTATTTATTAATTATATTACTATGAGAGGGAAGCAAACCCAAGTCCCAACGTCTGTGCTTGCTCTCTTTTTTTTTTACCAAAACTGTGCTTGCTCTCTTGATATTATATATATAGCAAATTATATTTTTCTTTCACAAATTTAACATAATTCACACTTTTTAAAAAAAAAATTGAATATTTATATGTAATTCTAATATTTTATTTTCTTTAATTTTTTATCTTAAATAAAATTTACCTCCTTCTATTTTATAAAAATAAAACAATTAATTTTTAAATTTTAATAAAATAAACTAATTTTTTCCTTCAATTTTTTAATTATTTTAAATCTAAAATTTTAATACCAATTAAATTTTAAACATCTTCTCATATTTGTAACTTTGAGATTAAAAAAATTTCATCAATTTATTTATATTTATTTTATTTCATTTAAAATTAGTATTTTATCTAAAAATGAAGTAATATATAGCATATATAATTTTTTAAAAAATAAAAAATTAATGAAATTAAGTGCAAAATAAATCAGAAATAAAATTGATTAAATTGTAATTTTATTTTTTATTTAAAAGTGATGATAGACATATTTGTAATTATTAAAAATTAGTTAGAATTATGATTTTATTTTATCTAATTAGAATAAAAGGTTAAAGTGTTAGCTTTTAAAAACAAAAAGACACACACTCTATATATAATTACTATATATAATTATAATAATAATAGTTATTGATATATAAATATAGTGTGTTTCAGTTGTAATCAATATGTATTATCGGTGGAAAAAAAAAAAAACAAAAGGGAGTGAAATATAAATGATAACAGTTAGAAAATTAAATGTAATTTGACGTTACATATGAATATTGAAAACACGAGTAGAGTTGAGTACCATTACTCTTATTTTATATTGACATATTCACTCACTTAATCATATCATTTGATGTAAAATGTAAGGGCTCCCAGTTGCCTGCCGCTGTTCTGTGGCTGTAACATTCCTTATGAACTTCTATGTCCATGTCTATGTGATATGGATTTTGTTGCTTATTAATACAAGTTTTTTTTTTTTCAAAAAGAAAAAACAAATCCATCTAATTATTCCTAGTCCCCATCTATTAATTAATCATTTAACTATTTCTTCTTCTTTTGAAATTGCCCATTTCTGGTTATTATTTTCTTCTGAATTTTTATACAGTACGCATTGTTTTAATGGTGTGCCCTCGTCCCACCATTATTTTTAATTGCCTTCTCACCTGCTTTTTCCTTTTTGTTCGTAATCATGACATTAATTAAAGCAGAGATCCATATCGATTAATATATGCATTACTTTATTATTATTATTATTGTTTTGGTAATTTAGAGGATTCGGAAAATGATTTATCCGCTGTCTCCATTTCATTATAGCTTTTGCAAAAGTTTTATTCTTCTTCTTAAGTCTTACGAGGAAGATGATGCCGATAATACATGTCTAAGGTATAATTTCGTGTTGGAGTGGGCAGAACTACAACTACAATACAATTGAATAGATTAGAATACCTGCTCTGCCAATATATATATATATATATACAATGTAATCACCACTGTTTAGTTTACTTTCCTCCACCTAATCTAATGATATATATGATTCTTTTTCTTCTTCTTTCTTCTTTAACATTTATTAATTATCAGAGAGAGTATTAGCATTTTAATGTCATGGCTTGCTCGTCAGTCACAGTCAGTCATAAGCTCACTGACTCTCATAATTGCTATGTTTAATGTCCAATTCTACCCTTACTGGTAGGTGGGTAGTCCCCACGTACGCTCTAACCTCCTCATGGACATTGTCTACAGCAGCTCTAGCTCTTGCATATTATTTCACTTGTGGTGCTGTGGTTGTTGTTTCTTCGTTTAAGCTAACCATTTGTTTCTTTTGTTTATTTACTTATATTTACAATTCTGGAGAAGGGACTATCCATTCTTTGTCGTTGGTTGGTGGGGCATTTGTTTGTTTGTTTTGTTTCCAGCTTTAGAGGATTTGTTGGTTGCTACTTACTAGTAGAACTAGAAAAGCCTTTGCTTGGGCTTTTGCATCTGTTCTTGTACTGGCATATGTCGGTTTCTTGACTTGCTGTTCATCTCCCTCTATATATATATATAGATATATAAATAAAGAAAAAAATCATAATTCCTTTTCCTAACAGAGTTATGATGATGTTGATATATGCAACTTCGAAGCTTTCATCTCTTTCCTTGCTTTAACTTAGGTTTGTTCTATATTAAATAAATTAAGTTGGAGAGGTTGAAGTTGATACCTTTTGACCAGGGTAATATACTTTTTTGTTTGATTTAACATTTTTCACTAACTTTTTAGTTAACAGTTTAAGATGCATGCTTATGCCTATTCTAACTAACATTTTTCACTAACTGTTTAGCGTCGTCCTCTTCTTTTTTACTCTTCTGTCTCTTCTGCCTATTCCTATATGCTAAAAAGTAGGAGAATTTTTGTGAATGAACAGAAACAGAAGATGCCGGCTGCAAATTGCCCATCTTCCTGTTCTACTCCTCCTCCTCCTTTTCCCTACATGAACATGAGTTCCCCAAGGTAAGCTACTTTTCTAATTCCCTGTCAATGCATTTTGTTCCAGATGCAACAGACCCTTACATGTGTTTTTTTTTTCCTGATTTTCCCTTGCTTCGCTCGCAGTGTTCCAGACACTCAAATGCTCAATGATGTCCTTCATATTTCACCCAAGCTACCAGCTCATTCATATTCTGTAAGTCTCTGCAGCTGTCGCTTACTTCTTGTATATATAAAAGTAAACTGCCTGCCTTTAGTTGTCAGATTAATGGTAATTCTTCTAGCTGATGTAATTTCTCTCCACAGAAAAATCCCAAATGAGGCTTAAAAATGCTCTCTCTTGGAGTTCTCTTTTTCTCAAGACAACATTTTGCCTGTGCAAGACCTCTCCCCGTTATCCTTCTTCAGTATAATCTAGCTTCTTAAATATGTTTATTACGGCAAATATTGTTAGGGAGCTCCTGAAACTATGTGTTCTTTTGCACACCAAACTTTACTCAAACATAGAGCGGTTCTTAGGCAAGGAAACTGAATTTTCTATTTACAGCTTCACAAACCAGTTAATTCTTTACCATATTATTTATTTTACACACATTTTTCCTTAGATAGTTCATTGCCTTTCCTCTTTCTCACACACCCAATGAGAGGGATTCATCTACTGCTAGTTTGGTCTTTGCCTCGAATACTGAACATGCATATTGTTTTGAGTGATTTAGCAATTTCTTTTCCCCAGTAGAACACTTGATAATTTATGATCCAGATTTGAAAAGCATTGTTGATCCAGTGTTCTGTGTACTTGGATACAGATTCCGAGGTCTGAGAATTCACCATCTGGTGAGGCTTCCTTGAATTGGAACTCCCAGAATACTGCAGCTTTCACCTCCCTAATATCTATTCCCTGTAATGGCACTCCAACTCCAAAGGTTTTTTACCGTACATTAGTGTGTTGCAACTTTAATACTACTAACTGATGATTGATGTAATTTGATATACATCTGTGGCATGTGGTAAATTTGTGGAGTGCTCTGTGTTCAGAAACTGTCATCAGACAGTTTTGGCAAATCACTATTGAAGGATATAGAATAAAAATAAAAAGTTGAAATGATTCGTTGCCATTTTGATGAACCGTATTACAAATAGGAAATGCCTAACTGTTGTTTGTATGAACCATTTTATAAATAAGTGTTGTATTTTCCCACGCCATGCTTTCTTCTTTGTGTTTTGCCCTTTTCGTCCAGTTTTACCGAGTCTGATTTTTAACCTCTTGACTATCTAATGTAGACTTGTGATGCATTGAGAAAGGAGATTGCCACACTTGAGTCTGAGATATTACATTTGGAGAGATATCTTCTGTCGCTCTACCGGACAGCTTTTGAAGAGCGCATGCCTCCCTTATCAAATGCCCCTCAAAGTCCTTGGCAACACAAGAAAGGATCGCCATCACAAGTTGTAGTAAATCAATCACATTGCAATTTAAAACCACATACGGAGAGAGACAGTTTCATTTATCATGATCAAGCCTCCCTTGCACTTGGTTGGGCCACTTCAGATGATCAGAGTTGCACTGCTAGCTTGCGTTCAACAACAACAAGGGTAAAAATGCATAGTTACTTAGCTTTACAATATGGTTATTAGCACATGCTTAACCTTTTTTTTTTTTTTAAATGTAATTGCTGCTCTTTGCAATGAGCTGTCAGCTTCTGAATGTTCACAAGTGAAGGTGTAATCAGGTTGCAACCTTTGTGATGAGCATTTGCAGGGTCAGAAGAATGCCGATTCTGGTCGTCGTAGCCTTGCAGATCACCTTGGCGCTTCTTGCTTAATTAACAGCTTTAGTACTCCAGATATACTGTCTGAAGACATTTTGAGATGCATATCTTCTATTTACTGCAAACTTGCCAGGCCCGCTCATATGCAAGGGGGATTGCCATCTTCTCCTCCTTCATCCTTGTCGTCATCAAGTATATTTTCTTCCCACAATCCTTCTGATAATTGGAGTCCACAATACAGTGAGGACACCATAGTGCATAATCAAGGGTTGAAAGAGGAGGGTGGGCCATATGCTGCAACGGTGGAAGTCAAGAAGATATGTTTGGATGGTGATAGTTTCAATTATGCAGCTGTAACGCTAAAACATTTCAGGTGGTTCACATGTACCGGCATAGAATTCAAAATTTTGTGTGTAGAATTCAAAATTTTATCATTTATCTTATTGTTGTGCAGGTCATTGGTTCGAAGTCTTGAGAATGTGGATCCAAGGAAGATGAAGCGTGAAGAGAAGCTTACATTCTGGATTAACATTCACAATGCTTTGGTCATGCATGTATGGCTTTAGCTATTTGAAGCTTCTGTAACTTTTGCTCGCCATAGTTGTCTGGAATCTGAAGCAGAACCAAATTAGAGAAACAAAATTTGAACCTGAGAAATTGCTCAAACAACAGCAACTAACTATACTGAGGGAGATTTCTTTTAGATAATTAATCTCAGTGTGAATACTTCTGCATGTTCTTAAATCAATATGTTGGTTAAGTGGGTCATAGGACACATGATGCTGTTCCATATTGAAATTAAATTGGTGTCATGCTAAGTGAGCGTTTAGTGTGCTTATCAGATTTTCTTGGCAGGCATATTTAGCATATGGAGCACGCAATCGTGTAAAAGGTGCCTGGATTTTGAAGGTGAAAATTGTATCCTGTATATCTATTTGGTTTTCATGAAATCTTGTTAATTGTTTTGGTCACTCTGTTTGGCATCTTTCAGGCAGCATATAATATTGGTGGACACTGCGTAAATGCATCTATTATACAAAACTCCATTTTTGGAATACGGTCACACTACCCAGAACCGGTATGCCTCATCATCTGGAATTCAAATATCTGTTATGCATTCATCGTTATCCATGGATGCTCATGCAACATAAGGAAAACATGCACAGCTTTGTTGTGATGTGTAGTTTTATGTTTCTATTTCCATTATTTCATTCCACAGATAGATCATTAAAATAGGCAGTTAAAATGAATCATATATATTTATATATATAAAAGGAACCACAGGGCAGTCTCAAGTGGAGTCCATTTTATGATTAGGTGAGTTGTTTTAGAATGGGTAGTAAGGCAAGAGGGAAAAATGAGGGGAATCATTGAGAGGTCAGAACAAGAGCCAAGTAAGGCTGTAGTTTCTTGACCTCGCCTATTGGTGTATTGGGATGGATGTCTTGTCTTGAAACAGCATTGATAATTGGTAGTTTATACAGCAAGACATACGTGATGAATTTTCTCAAATAGTTTCAATGTTCTTATTGTGCCTTTTTTTTTTTTTATCCAATACGAATGCAGTGGCTACAAACACTGTTTTCTCCAGGAAGGAAATGTAAGACAGGGAGCAACAGACATGTGCATGCCTTAGAATACCCGGAACCACTTGTTCATTTTGCACTTTGCACAGGGGCATACTCTGACCCTGCGGTAAGTGATGAGAATTGATGGTAAAAAAAAAATTAGGCGTATTATATTTTATTAAAATCAATTCCTGGTCTAAAGTGGAGATGGAATATATATGTTGCAAGTTTAGATTCGAGTTTACACGGCGAAGAATGTATTTCAAGAACTGAAGGGTGCTAAAGAAGAGTTCATTAAAGCTAGTGTGTATATCCACAAAGAGGCAAAGGTATTTGTACCAAAAATACTTGGTTACTTTGCAAAGGATATGTCGATGGATATGCTTGATCTGTTGGAGGCAATAAGCGAATGCCTGACAGAAGCGCAGCAGAAAGCAATGAGAAAATGCATGAGGAGAAAGCTGGACAAGTGCATCCACTGGGTACCACAGAATTCATCGTTTCGGTATGTGATCCATGGAGATATTAGTAGGCAAAGGGAGACAAATTAAAAAAAAAAAATATATATATATATATCATTGTGTGAGATCTGCGTCATTTCTTTATTGATATATAGATTGCAAATACAGTATATATATATATATATTTTTTTTTTGAAAGATGAACTAATAATTAGGGAGCAATTGTAAAGTATATGTGTATGTTATGATGATAGTTGTGTTGTTAATTTGGTTTTGAGATGTATGTAGGATAATTAATTAATTAGTAGTAATATAAGCATGAATATGGCAAATTGCGTACGTAGAATATGAATATGTACGAGGAAGAGGAGTTGGAATTTGATTGTTATTTTAGTTGAAGAACACCTGACTGACATCAAATGAAAGGAGAGGAAAGGAATTGCAACAAAATTTGAGGATTTGGAATTCCACTTCACATCGGAGCTTAGTTCAAGTGTTACTGATTGGAGCATGAGAAAGTGAGGGAAAAGAAAACACTCTCACTCCTTTTATCATTGACGTTATCAATTCAACACCAAAATTATAGTGTGATGGATGTAAAAATTGATATTTGAAGCCTAGCTCAACTGATAAAAGTTTTTGCTTCTTATAATGATGGCTCATAAAAATGAATTTAAATTTACTAATTTTTCAAATGTCTATGGCATATAAATGAATTCTATAATTTTAATTTTATATATTTATTTATTATTTAATTAAATTAAATTTCAATTCTTTCATTTGATATATATATTGTAATATTGAGATGAGAAACATTTGTGAGTATAAATTAAAAAAGGTTAAAAATTTGACCATAATATTTATCTCAATTATCACTTTGACATTTTATGTTTTTGGAAACACAATATTAGTGTTTATTTTTTCTGTTGGAATCAAGGGACGGTTCCAAAATGATTCTTATGTTGATCTCAATTCTCATTTTGACACTTTATGATTTTTATTTCAAAATAATTAAATTTAACTATTTGATAATTTATTTTTTATTTTAAACGTTAAGAATAAATTATTTAATTCTTAAATTTTAATTATTTTGTAAAATTTAATTAATTTTTTATTTGAATTCTACATATAAATTAAAATGTAATTTAAACTAATTATTTGATTTTAGTTTTTTCATATATCCCATCATATTCTTAAAAAAAATTATTTTAATATATATCATTGATTTTAGTTGCCATTTTTTATTATTGTAGTAGTGCAAAAAAAATCTACATATTAAAATAAAATCATATAATTAGTTAATTAATTAATTTGTGATTAAAGTATAATAAATGTCTAATACAACATAAAAGATAATAAAATAAAAATATTCAAGCATTTTGCATTAGAAAATGCTTTAAGAATTTGTAATTCATATTTAATTAAGAATCGAATTAAAATTTTAAAAATAATTAAAACTTGAAGCTCAAATAATTTATTATTGAAATTTAAAAATAAAAATAAATTATTGAAATATTAAATTTAATTTTTTCTCAAATAAAAATATATAGTGTCAAAGTAAGAATTGAGGCAAATATGAGGGTCCAATTTGAACATTATCTTTTGATTCTAAAAACACACCGTACAAGTTGTACTTAAATGTAGCATATTTTGGAAATTTTTGGGTCATAATAGAATTTTAAAATATATAAAATGCCAATACCGGTTACAACCGAACACGCTCTCTGCTTCGTAAATCAAAGCTAGTGACTCACCCTTGCCACTTGTGCCGGGGCTCGTTGGCCCATAAAATGCCAAAGTTGAGAATTATGGTAAATATTTGTGTCATTCTAGAATTTAAAAAGATAAAAGAACCTGTGAAATTGAATCATTCAGTAAAGTTAATAGAGAGTAGACACCAAAAAACGGAAAAAGACTGCATCATTCCCCATCCATGCTCCGGTCCGTGTGTGTTTTGGGGGGGTTTTTAGGGTTTTGAGAAATCTAGATGGCGGGTTCTTTTCAGGACCAACAAGAACAAAAGCGGGTCACAGAGCTGGAGGAGTGCGTAGAAGCACATCCTCAAGACCCTTCTCTTCGTTTTCAACTCGTAATTTATATCTTCTTTTATCTATCCTTTATTTTGGATTTTGATCATAATAAGAAGAATATTAATAACAATAACGCAATGCAATGAAATACAGGGAGTGCTTCTGTGGGAGAAAGGAGGTGAATCCAGCCTAGGCAAAGACAAGGCAGCTGAGCATTTTGTTATATCTGCCAAATTGAACCCGCAAAATGCAGCTGCTTTCAGATATCTGGGGCATTATTATCGTTACTACTGCTCAGGTGATTCTCAGAGGGCACTCAAGTGTTACCAGAGAGCCATCTCTCTCGACCCGGACGATTCCGAGTGCGGCGAATCCCTCTGCGATCTGCTGGACATTTTAGGAAAGGACTCTTTGGAGGTGGCTGTCTGCAGGGAAGCCTCAGATAAATCCCCGAGAGCGTTTTGGGCTTTCAGGAGATTGGGTTATCTTCACCTTCATCACTCCAGATGGTCCGATGCTGTTCACTGTCTTCAACATGCCATTCGAGCTTATCCTACCTCTCCTGATTTATGGGAAGTAAGTTATTGTATTGTAATTGTAATTTTTCTTTACTCTTAACAACCTCCATGTATGCAATGCTTTACTGCCTTTTCTCTATAGGCTCTGGGTCTTGCCTACCAGCGACTTGGCATGTTTACTGCTGCTACTAAGGTATTTCTTATGTTTTTAATCTCATCTTTTCCCTTTTCCGCTTTACCATGTTTCTTTCTATCAATAACTGAAATCACTTCATTGTCCATTTGAGCTTTAGTTACTTGCCTTCTATTTTGTCCTTGCAATCAGTATTTGGGCACAAACCTCTCCTAACTCCTCACAAAATTTGAATCAGTCCTATGCCAGGGCCATTCAATTGGACGATACAAAACTTGTTGCATTGGTTGAAAGTGGAAACATCTTCTTGACTCTTGGTTCCTTCAGAAAGGTACTACTTTGTTTTACTTTTCCATACCATTTCATTTTATAGACCTTTCTTTACCCCTTTGCTTTCCCCCTGTTTTCTGATCCTCAATAAACACATCTGTATCCAACTTAATAATATACCCTCTGAAATTGTTTGGGTTTAAACATTATTATTAAAGAATTTGTTCCTTTTTCAAGTCATATTTATGAACTTTGGAGAATATAATGATGTTTTTATTGCATAATCATTAATGTATCTTCTTTCCCCTTCTCCATTCTTGCTTTGTTCAGTCATGGTTCCTGAAAATTTTGAAATGCTTTTTTTTCTACAATTAGGGAATTGAGCAGTTTCAGAGAGCTCTAGAGATCTCACCTCAAAATGTATCTGCAAACAATGGCTTAGCTTCTGGACTCCTCAGTTTGTCAAAAGACTGTTTGAATTTGGGGGCATTCAGATGGGGGGCATCATTGTTAGAGGTTTACCAACTTCACATCTCAAATAATTATCTTTTTTTCCCCTTTTTATTACTTTCTCTTTGCCATCAAAGCAAAAGTAATGTTTGGTTCCTAAATGGTCTCAGGATGCTGCAAAAGCTGCTGATGCTACTGCTCAGTTGGCTGGAAATGTTTCATGTATCTGGAAGTTGCTAGGTGACATTCAAGTAAGCCTATCTACACGTTGCTTAACTACTCTGGATGACCTCACAAAATGAAGAATTTTTCTAGTCATTTAATGTGTTATGCAATATCCAACTGAAGACCTTTTTTTTTTTTTTTAATTAGCGCCAAGCAAGCTTTTGTCCATTAGATTCATTGCACTAGTAAGTAATTGAGGTTTTGTATCTTTCCTTGCTAGCTCACCCATGCAAAATGTTTTCCCATGATGGAAGGGGACTGTGGTGCAGAGCTCGATGTGGAATCTTTTGACATTTCCATCTTTTCCTGGAAGCAAGCCTGCCGTCTGGCTGCAATGTCTGCCAGAAGGTCTTATCAACGGGCTTTGCATTTGGCCCCGTGGCAAGCTAATCTTTACATTGACATTGCAATAGCTTTGGATCTTGTTTCTTCTACAACTGAGAATTATGGGCATGATTTTTATGCTTGGTATGATATGTGTTTATATTACTTCTATCTAATATTATGTTACCTTACATTTGCTCGCTTAATTTACTAACTTCTCCATCAGGCAGCTATCGGAGAAAATGGCTCTGGGGGCCTTGTTACTTGAGGGTGACAACTATGAGTACTGGGTGGCGCTAGGCTGTTTATCTGGCCATAACGCGATGAAACAGCATGCCTTGATCAGGGGGTTGCAATTGGATATATCCTCGGCTGTTGCCTGGGCTTATCTTGGGAAGGTACTGTCCTAGATATGAAATCCCATTCTGTTTGACTTCCTAAAGTTGGCTATTTTCTTAATGGAAGTGTAAATTTTCAGATGAAATGTAATTCCTTCATTTTGTTGTGTTTGGACTTCATTTACTTGTACAAATATGTTATTTATATAACTTTTCTCATATTTTTATGCATGTATGGTAGGAATTTTTCTTTTAATGCCGTTGATGTTTCCTCCATGATATTGCAACGCCTTCAAGAAATTATCTTGGTATTATTTAGGTGGCAGAAAAGTGTGTAGATTGGATCTGGAAATCAAGATTTGTTGAAGGAATCATTTTAGGGTTGGAGGGTCCCTGTTGAAGGAAACATTTTAGGATAGTTTACCCGCCAAACTTAAGTCAGCCTTATAATCACAATAGATTTTAACTGATTACCAGCGCCACCCTTTGAAAGCGTTAGCAGCAGATACCTTAAAGAAAGTACAATTTTATCCATGACAATTGCAAAGGCAGGACTTTATCCTTAAATGGCCTTGCATTCTCCACTGTCAACTATAGAATTGCATTTTCTAAAGTTAACCATAATATGTTTGTGACCATATGTCAGCATCACAAAACTTTGTTAAATTATAAAGTTTTTAAACTAGCTAGCAAAATGCAGTGTTTCCTCTAATTGCTAGAAAGTCATCTGGGCTGACGCATTCTCTAGTATGAACAGTTCTGGTCCTTCTGGATGTATTTTCTGGGTTGCTCACTTAGGTTTGATTTGACTACATATCTAATTTCTTGTTTCTGCAGCTTTATAGGGAAGAAGGTGATAAGAAATTGGCAAGACAGGCATTTGATTGTGCCAGAAGTGTTGATCCTTCACTTGCGTTGCCATGGGCAGGGATGGCAGCTGATGCTCATGCTAGGTATCTAGTTAACTTTGTTTCACTGATAAAACATATGTTTTGTCTTGATTTGGTTGCTTGACAGTTCTTTGATGTTAAATTATTAATTTGGTCTTCAGGGAGCCTTCAACAGATGAGGCTTTTGAGAGCTGTTTGCAAGCTGTACAGATATTGCCTGTAAATATCTGTTCTTGTTTTTTTCTTCTCTTTGAATATGCTCTTTGGCCCAGCTTTAGATTGCTTAATCTTGATATGTGTAGTAGGGGGGACCTCATCTTTTCAATGTTACTAGTTTCATCTCCTTGCCTCTTGCTCTCCCTATGGGGTTTGGAGGAAGGGATGACATTTTTTTCCTTTAGCAAAAATATCAGCCTTTGTTCTCTAATGTGTAAGAGAAAAAGATATAATTCAGTGATTGTTTACTTTTGCTAACATCTTGCATGGCTGTACGTGCTGTTCCCATTTGTGGCAGCTTGCAGAGTTCCAAATCGGTCTTGCTAAGCTTGCTTTGCTTTCAGGGAACCTTGCATCTGCACAGGTATGATCATTTGCATGAATAAATGAGAATTGCTCTCTGGAAGAAAACGTGTTTTCATGTATTTCTGATCCAAGAGCTTACTGGGGACTTGCTTATGGAGAAGTTCATCTGGTAATTGGTTATACTTCAGGTATATGGAGCCATCCAACAGGCAGTTCTGCGTGCTCCTCACTATCCTGAATCTTATAATTTGAAAGGGCTAGTTTGTGAGGCACGATCTGATTATCAAGCAGCAGTTACATCATATAGGCTAGCACGCTGTGCAATCAGCATTTCATCAGAAAATTTTTCAAAATCTCATTTTCAAGATATAGCAGTTAACTTAGCCCGATCTCTTTGTATGGTAATCTTGTTGACCTTTTTTTTTTTCACTTCTTTTAAGCTTCTGCTACCTGTAAAATTGCTATACATTTATTGAATACCTTGTCTTTAGCAAGTACTTTCATTTAGTGCAGGCTGGGTATGCTGCAGATGCTGTCAAAGAATGTGAGAATTTGAAGAAAGAAGGTTTGTTTTCAGTATATATTTACTTGCATACTGTAGCCTTCATATATAAAATTTCATTTTGGGGTCTTATTCAGGGTTATTGCTTCAGTTTTTAGGTTTAGCACGTGTATGTTATGTGAATTCCTAAAACTACTGAAAATAGGTAAAATTAAGAGTAAAATGGCAGCTAGATTAAGAAGTTATAAACTCTGATGAAAAACCTCATCCGTGGAGACTACTTCTATATTTTGTACTCTTCAGGTTCATTTTTACAGTCCTTTTTTTTTTCAAACCAACACATTGTTAGTAGGGCACAAACATGTGCACAATTGTTTCTTGCAATGTGATTCATTTTTATTCGTTGAAGGTATGCTTGATGCGGCATGTCTGCAGATATATGCTTTTTCCCTATGGCAACTTGGTAAGAGTGATCATGCTCTCTCTGTGGCAAAACATCTGGTTGCCAGTGTTCCTACAATGGAGCAAACATCTGCAGCTGCTTCAGTTGGTTTTTTCTGCAGATTGATCTATTACATTTCTGGACTAGATTCAGCAATTGCTAGAATTTCAAAAATCCCCAAAGAACTGTTCCAGAGCTCAAAAGCCAGCTTTATATTGTCTGCTATACATGCTCTTGATCAGAGTAATCGGCTTGAGTCAGCTGTTTCAAGCAGTCGTTATTCTGTTGTTTCTCACGAAGAGATCAGTGGAATGCACTATTTAATTGCACTTGGTAAATTGGTAAGTTTCTTGCATGTTGGCAGTTGCAGATTGTATTTTAAGCTTCAGGCAGCTCCTACTTATTATTTTTTGAAAATTAACATTCAAATTTTCCATTATTTGAGAATGCAGGTCAAACATGGATCAGAATCTTGCCTTGGACTTCAGAGTGGAATTAACCACCTGAAAAAAGCACTTCATAAGTTCCCTAACAGTAAATTGATGAGGTACAACAGAATTTGCCAAGTTGCATTATACTTGGTGATGCTGATGGCTCCATTATTTACTCTTTTGTGCACAATTTGCATCCTAATTTTGCATCAATCTTGCATTCTGATTGTTGTGCTGTACATCCCTGGGTTCATGGTACTAGGGTATATTGCACACGTGCATTTCTCTTCATCATAGTTCTTTTTAAGGTAAATGAAAAAATTTTCAAGCTTGCCTATTTTGATAACCTTGTAAGTATTTATACAAAGGCATTAGTGTTGCATTGAATCTGGCCATTAGCTACAAATAATTTTGTTTATGGTTTTTGGTCCAAAGCTTCTTGTAAGCCAATATATACTTCTATCTGTTTTATATCTGCTGCTCCCTGATCCAAACGTTATGGAAATAGGAATCTACTTGGTCATCTTTTGCTATCCAGTGAAGAATGGAAAGAAATTCATGTAGCAAGTAGGTGCTGCTTGATAGACAGTCCTTGCAATACCAATGCAGTAAGTCTCAAGTCAGGCCGTGAGATCCTTGGTGCTGCATCAGTTGCTTGCTATGCAATTGGCAATAAAGATCCAAGGTTTTCTTTCCCTACATGTGGTTATCAGTGCCAGAAGGGGCCTGGAGTCATTCAAGAATTGCAGAAGTACGGTAACTTTTGTCTTTTATCCAAGAAATGTGAAATTTCTAATTCATTGTCATTGCTTGCAATTTCTGAAACCCCTATATGCTTTTAGGCTTTTCAAGATCAGTTCATTGGTTGGGTTTCTTTGTTGAAATCATAAATTGCTGTTCTTAATGCTGTTTCTATAATATAATAATCTAGAATAATGGGTTTACAATTTCTCCTGTCTCCAAGTTTCCCATTTGACTCCAGTGATAAAAGACTGTAAAAAGTTCCATTTTACAATATTAGGTGCAGCAGTTTGGTGATATTTTTTGTTCTTACATTGACCTTGCAGATACTTGCATCAAGAGCCGTGCAATCATAATGCAAGATATTTGCTTATACTGAATATTTTTCAGAGGGCACGTGAAGGGAAATTTCCTCATCAGCTTTGTGTAGTACTTGGGCGACTGATTAATGCGGCACTTTCCAATGAGCTATACACTATAGAAAGCTTGTCATATAAATATCAAAAGTTTCAGCTTTTGCTTTGTCATTCTGAAATTTGTTTGCAAGGTGGAAATCAAATAGGCTGTATCAAGCTTGCTAAAAGTGCTGTGTCACTTTTGCTCCCTAACAACTACCTATTTTTTGGACACTTGCTGCTTTGTCGAGTCTATGCTGCTGAAAGCAACTATGTGAATCTTCAGGAAGAGTATAGAAGATGCCTGAAGCTTGGGACAGATTATCATATCGGATGGATATGCCTTAAAATCATAGAATCCCAATATGAAATTCAAACTGACTCGAATATCTCAGAGCTCGGTTTCAGGGAATGCTGTAAAGAATGGAAATGTTCATGGAATATGTGGATGGCTGTATTTAATTTGGTTTTTGGCTTGGTATCTTCATGGAAACAGGATATTTTATCTGCTGAAGAATCTTTTTCCCAAGCTTGTTCATTGGCTGGTGCTGACAGCTGTCTTTTCCTCTGCCATGGTATTTTTCTATTATTAAAATGGTTTTAAGTTTAGTAAATATTGGATTTATTTGTTGTCTTCCTGCTGTTATTATCTGGTAGGTGGATTCCCACTTATATGCATATGTACATGTGGGCGTGTAACATCAATTGGTGTCCTCTCTTTCACATATTTTAATCTATTGTTTGATGGATCCAGGTGCTACATGCATGGAGCTTGCCAGAGAGTTGTGCAATTCTGATCTCTTGTCACTTGCTATAAGTAGTCTCAGCAGAGCTCATGCGAATTCTGTAATCCCTTTGCCTATCATATACTTATTGCTGGCTCAAGCAGAAGGGAGTCTTGGTTCTAAGCAGAAATGGCAGCAGAACCTTCGGCTTGAATGGTATTCTTGGCCGCCAGGTATGTTTATGATGGATGTATACATGTGCGTGTGTACATGTGGTAATGGGACATAAAATTGCTTGCTGGGCTAGTTTAACTGCCATTCATTGTGTTAACTTTAGCCAGTTCACTCGTCCTTTGGAATTTTGAAAGATCCTTACCCTTGAATATGACTACTGACTGATTAAACAACTGCTAATGATTGTTAGTGCATATTCAAGGGTGATTATTATGCAATATGCTTGAATTGACTGCTGGACACTGGTAGGTTTGGAACTTATGGGACTAGTGACTACTAATTATGCAACTTCTAAAGATGGTTAATACATATATATGAACTTGTGTATATTTCAATACATATATATATATATATATATATAGATGAACTTTGTATATATTTTTTGTTCTCATGTGGTTCCATATTTTCCTCAGAAATGAGACCTGCAGAACTCTTCTTTCAAATGCATTTGCTTGCAAGACAATCAGAATACGGATTTGACAGAGACTCCAACATTGAATTCTGTCAAAGCCCTCAGAAATGGGTTCTTCGAGCAATACATACAAATCCATCCTGTCTAAGATATTGGAAGGTTTTACAGAAGCTTATGGAATGAGCGGCATGCTATTACTTAAGTTCACAGTTACGGAATGAAATGGTGCACTGCTAAATTTTGCAGTCGTGGACGGCATGCAATATTTCAAGTTCCTGAATTACATGGACAAACGCGCAGGGTGGGTTTAGTCATGCGTGTTGTCAGTTGTGATTGAAAAGGTTGGGACACAGCTGTCCAAGCTGGTGAAGGATCCATGTTACGGCCATGCATATCAATGGCTATGATAATGCAGCTGCAAGAACTGCACCAAGTATATCTCTGTAGATAAAGGAGTCCCTGGCAATGCTTTAACCGAACTTCAATTGAATGCTGTGCCATCGGCCTGCTTTGTGTAAATTAAAATTAAGTGATTGTAATTTACTGTAGCATCAAAATAGCATTTAGTCACAAGAGCAGCTCATGCTGAGACACGGAAACAAGGATAACTGAATTAGGATTTGAAAGCACTGAATCTTCTGATCAGATGCTGCTACAGTATCTCATGGAATTGTGTCAGATTTTCGCATTCCATATTGCGGCAGTTTTGTTATGTGAACAAAATTGTTTCTGGGTTATTTATTTTATATAAATTGTTTGACGAAAATTCTTAGCTTTATCATCACAACTCTGTCATTCATCTTGGAACACAGGTATTATGTTACATGAATTAGTTATTGAGTGGGATGTTACAAATATAGAATCTATGCAACGAGCAGGGTTATTGATAGTACGACCTCCTGCAAGCACCAACAATGCTGTGGTTGGGGTTGGAAAATTGGAACAATGAATTTAAGCTTTCATTAGTTTACCTGCCGCTGCCTATAGGTCTAGAGGCTTGAGATTCAAGGGAAGGATCCCAATCCAGCGAAGAGGAGAGAGTCTTTGATAGAGAAATGAAAACTTGAGACATGGAAGGGCGAGCATTGAGATCATGAGAAACGCAGCTTTGAGCGATCTGGGCAAGAGAGAATGCCAGATCCAAGGGGTACTCGTTTCCTAAGGAAGGATCCATGAAGGCATTGAATTTCTGTCTCACGTTGTCCCCCTCCAGCACCCGGCATATTGATGCGGAGAGCATCTCATCCCTTGCGTTCTTGTCACTTGCAGCAGCAGCTTCCTTCCCAGACAACAGCTCCAATATCACAACCCCAAATGCGAACACATCTAGTTTTGGGGTAACGACTCCATTTTCCACGTACTCCGGGGCCATGTAGCCTTGAGTTCCGACAACATGTCGAGTGAGGTGCAGTCCTCCTTCAGCTTCATTTTCCAGAGTTCTTGCCAGGCCAAAGTTAGCAATCTTGGCTCTCAAGTTGGCGTCCAAGAGAATGTTGCTAGTCTTCAAGTTCTTGTGGATGTATGGAGGGTTGGTGTAGTTGTGGAGGTAATTGAGGGCATCAGCCACATCGTTGGCAATCTGAACTCTCTGCTTCCACGTCAGTGTTTGGAGTTTGTACAAATCGTCACTGGATCGAAGCCAATCGCTGAGAGCGCCATTCTCAGCGAACTCGTACACTAGGTAGGTGTTGCCATGATGCAGGCAGAAACCAGAGAGTCTGATTATGCTAGAATGATTGATCTTCTTTAAGATGTTGATCTCGCTGGATACATCCCCCTTCACGACCTTGATGGCAGCAGCGTCTCCCTTAAATGACCCCTTGTAAACAGATCCCCTGATTCTATTATCTTCACTGAAATGGCCAGTGGCCACCTGCAAGTCGTCAAATTTGTAGACGGTCAAGGACTCGACAGCATATTTATTGCCGTGAGAAGATAGGGACCAAGATTTGCTGTCTGGCAGCGCAGAGTAATCAGCGGACTCTGATTGTGATACTGGTGTTTTAGTAGGCAGCGAAGTGAGTGTAAGTTTTGGCTTATGAGACTTGGACTTACGGTACCACCATAGGAGTCCAGCTCCAAGCACAAGGAGCAAAGCAGCTCCTAAGCCAACACCCACATACACCCATTTGTTGGAAGAAGAAGAGCTGGATTCCCCAACAGGGACGATGGGGGTTTGGGGAGGTGGGGCGGCGGGCGGAGGTACAGCAGAAGGTTTAACCATGGTGGGTTCTTTGGTCAAGGGAACAAGAAGTGGGGTGAAGGGATAAATGATGCTGGTGGAGGAGAGCTCGTTTGCGTCCAAGATAGCCTGCTGGTTGACGCCGAACAATTGCGCGATGGAAGAGATGGAATCCTTCCAGGTGACCATGTAAGTGAGCAAATATTTGAAGCCCAAAGCGGTCTGATTGGAAGTAGGGCAGGCGCATCTCAGGGGAACTTGCAGACGCATGCCCACCGTGAGATTTGTATCCCGGTAAGGGTTTTGAGACATCATGGCCTGGCAAGTGGAGAGCCCCTGGTAGGTGTCGTTGGCTACGGTGAAGTAGGTCTCGGTGGAGAACTTGAGGGTGTAGGTGGCGTTGAGCTGGTAGTACTGGCCGGCAAAACAGGAGCAATTGACGGGGACGATGACCTGAGTGTCGTGCGGGATAAAGGCGACATCGGAGGAGATGTTGTTGAGAGAAGCGATACGAGTGGCAGAATCTTGGGCGGCCAAGAGGTAGGAGATGGAGACAGGAGTAGAGTAGAAGGGAGGGGCGGATCGGAAGGTAAGATATGACTGACAAGAGGTGCGGAGGCCATTGCAGTGAAATCCTTTGGTGGTGAAATTGGAAGAGGTGTCGTAGCAGGCTAGCTGCTTGTTATTAACATACGGCTGTTGGGCTGCTCTGAATTGGATTAACAACGCCAATGCCAATGTCATTAGCAGCCTCTCCATTGCCATAGCTATTGCTTCTTCTGTGTAAATTCCTTCTGATAATAAGAAAATGTCTTATTATTATTATTATTATTTTGAAACAAAAATGTCTTATTATTTAGTAAACAAACAAATACAAATAGGAAGAGATGTCACACGTCGGGTCGGTCCTTCCCAGTGGTCTGGTCTGGTCTGGACTTTGACTTAAAAAAAAAAAAAATTAAAAGTAAAACTATGAAACAGAAATTTGGAAAAGTACTAACAAAAACAAAAACAAAAACGCGTAGATAGTTGCATTCCATGGTTGACCATTGACCACTGGCACTGCTGTCTGCTGCTGCTGCTAATGATGCTATTGTTTCTTTTTTATCATTTAACGTCTGCTACACGCACAATACACGAATATGGAATTCAATTCACTCATTCCCGCTTGAGTTTAGAGTTGGTTACTTGTTCTTATATTAATTGTAAAAGGTCTCATGCAAATTGTTCTGATAATGTTGTTCACAAAAAAATTAAAAAAAATTGTTCTGACAATTGTTATATAATCCAAACATAAACTCCCGTGTAGTGTAACTATCTGCTGAGTGACTACAGAGAAGAGAAAGGTAGAAATTTAGCAATTATTCCACCCCTTCACTCTCATAATGGCACACTGCAACTAGTTATAATTGATAACACAATACATTTGTTTGTCTCCTTCAGAGAAAAGAAGCTGAAGCCTTTGAGGTTCAAATTGTATGTCAATTTGTGATTGTGAAATGAGCTCCATGTCCATGTTAGTGAAAACTTTGTATTCTAAAATTTGATGTCCCTATCAATGATACATGATCAGTCCAGCTTGCATTTGCGCAGCCATTTCCTGCAGGCTGATACCGCTCCATATGTCAGTCCTATCACAGCAAGAAGCAACACTGCCACATGCAATTTGGAACATCACAATTAGTATAATAAAAATAAAGTAATATTACCAATGGCAACAACTTCTTTTCAGTAAAAAGAAATCCTAAGCCATATTGATCTTTTACAGCCCAGATGATTGGATATGTTGGCATGAAACTGGTAGCTCCATTTTGAAACATAGTGTTATGTACATACCCATTCTACCTTTCTTTTACCTTCATGTCATTTCCATGTGGCAGAAAATGGAAGGCACCTCAGCCAATTAGCAAAATTCATGCAGAATGCACTAGATGAGGATGCTGCAGGTATCATATCACATACCAAAAATAGACAAATAGACAAATATAGCCAAGCGATATCTGACGATCCATGGCAAATCTACTTCAAGCAAGCAGTCCCTTCTATTCTTTCTTACTTTAACGGATGCCATAGAGTCAACACCACGAAATTGCAGCTCTAATAATGGGAACTTTACACCAGTGACGGGATACCCATTCATGTCCCTCACTTCAAGCTTCAAAGTCACAGGAGCTGCACTCCAGTTTATTTCAATTGCTCCAAAATTAGGTTGCCCTACAGAAAATTCGCATCAGATATATGAAAAAATAAAAATCACAGTAGGCGTAATGAAAAACGTTAATTCTTCCATACCGTAAGTACATGACTTGAATCTGCAGTTTTGGCTCATTACTCTCATTGTATTTGGCGTCAACCAAGCAACAAATCTCACTATAAAATTTAATGGTGATGGGACTGCCTTCTCAACAGCTTGGGTGAGTCCACTTGAGGTGATGTCATACAGTGGATATCCCGTAGCGCAGTCAAATCTTGATATTTCTCCAAAATGAACATCTCCACTAATGAAAAAGATTCCATCTCTCTACACAAGAAAATATGAACAAAAAATAAGGGCAATTCAATAAGCATACTTTCTAATATAGGAAAACTTCGGATTACAGCAGCATTTGATGAATAGGAATTGAAGATTCTCACCTTACTATCAGCTATGAATTTAAATAGGCGATTCCTTTCCTTTGGGAAACGACCCCAAGACTCCAAATAAAATAGTGGACCAGTGGTTGCTGAAAGATTTGATATAACCTGAATAGTCAGGGAAAACAGCTTGCAGGTTTACTATTAAATAACAAACTAAAGTTTGCCTAATGACAAACTTTATGTATCAAACTGTATGATTAATTAATTAAATTAGTTTCAGCCCTTTCCTCTTAAAGCATTATTATGTACCTTTCTGCATCAATGTTTGCAAATGCATGTGATACAACCATTTACTCATAAACCTGTTTAGAGATAGAATAACAAATCTATCAATACCTGAACAGAAGATCCAATTATGGTAACGGCTGTTTTTGGTCCGTTCAACTCTTTTTCTAGCCATGTCCATTGAGAACTCCCAAGGATACTTCCATCACTACGTAAAGGATCCCTGTGGTATCTTGTGTCTAGAAGAATAACCTAGGAAAAAAAAAAAAAAGTAAATCATACAGGAAAAGGCGTCCCCCCCCCCCCACCAAACCAGTATAGTATTGAACTCTTTTATACCTTAACTTGTCTGGTCTGAGGGCCAAAAGTATAAGATGCATATACACCTTCCTGTTTGCGCCTACAACATTGAAGCCATAATGAATGATTAACTGGGCAGACAGGCAATATACTACCTCTAACAAAACAAAACAATATCTTAACCTGTATATTAATGGGAAAGAACATGTTTTATAGGTGCTAATCTGATGGGAAACAAAAATGAAGAATTGCAAGAAATTGTTTTCTTCCCTCACCGAGGACTGTCTTGAGGTTCATCTAAGAAATTGAGAAGAAGCCTCTGGTTAGGGACTTTTCCACCAAATTCTTTTCCAGCATCGTTTAATCCATAATCATGGTCATCCCAGGTGCCAATTACCTGCAGCATTCATGCGTTAGCACTTGGAAATGGAGGTAAGTACAAACATAAAAACTGCAGTACCATTCATGCAGTTGTCAAGAATGGAGCGATTTCAATTACGAACAACGAAAGAAGCGTAGATAAGGATAAAGTAGAGAAGTTCTGAGCAAAACACCTTTGCAGTCTGTCGAAGACGAGAGTAGCCAGGATTAGCCTTAGCAGCCTGGTACCTGGATTCCATTTCGTGGTGAGAGGAAGGAATAAACCTGGGAGCATTCTTCCATGGGCCAATAGTCCTTTCTTTTCCAAAGAATTTAAAAGGGCGCCTAATGTCTCCATAAATGTTGTCACCGAGCCAAATAAAAACTTGGGGATCAAAATCAATTATTGCATTCCAGATGGGCTGTATAGAAGTAGAGTGCAGGTATTTTTATGAGAAAAGTGCAATCCATGAAATGAATCGCAAAGCAAGCAGGCCAGATTAATTCTTGTTCAAGAAAGCTATTAAAATCAAGAATCGAACAAAGCCATGGGCCTATTAATTCTACAAATTGCAAATTTGAAATAGAACAGCGGGCCAAATTGGAAGTAAGTCTGAGCAAACAAAACAAAACCAAACAAATTTAAAGTTGTAGCGATCACTCAAAAAGAAAGGGAAACCTGAGGGGCGCTTTGGTTGGCGCACGATCCGAAAGCAATTCGAGTGACGATTGGCTCTTGCGCTTTGCTGCTACTAATTAGGATGAGGACTACCAGCCACCGCCAAAAGCCGCCCATTTTACTTTGTCATATATATCCTTCGGAAGCAAACAGAGATTTGGAAATTTATAAGGATAACAAATGAACATGAATTGAAAACAAAGAAACAAAGAAGCGAAATTAGAACTGAAATGGGAATATATATTCCAAACAAAGCTAAAAAAAACATAGATTAAGAAATGAGAATACAACTAACAATCAATAAAATCACCTCAAAATCAAAAGTGCTCTTTTTTTTTCATAAACCCTCAACCCTCCACTCTCAGTCTCAACTCCCCACAACCACAACCTTCTTTATTCACAGTCTTAGCAGCAATAAATAATTATACTCAAAATCAATCGTTCCTTGTTTCTAACTCTAATAGATTACCGACGAACAAGTTTAATACAAAAGAAAAAAACTATAAAAGCGAAGAAAGAAAAGACGAAATTTAAGATTTTTTGTTTTGTAATTTTATCTTATGATTTTAACTTTTCATTTAATGCATGGTGCTGGTGATGGTGATGTCTGAATTTGGTTTGGTTGCAAAGTGCTACCTAAAATGGATAAAGAAACGGCAATGGAAGCAGTCCACTAGTACAGAGAGAAGATGGCCCACTGACAGGTGAAGAAAAAAGCCCAAGTTGAAGCGTTTTGTTCTTCTCCAGTCACAAAATTTTCAATTGGGCTTTCCCCGCTTACCTTATAATATCGCATCTCATCTGGGCTTGACATCGCCACAAGTCTACAGGGATGCAGATACAAGGCATCTCCTCCTCATCCCCTGTCCGTTTGTCAGCTTCAAAGCCCCTTCGCTGGTCGGCGTCTCCTACTCCTCCGGTGGTTCGTGTGAATTGCGTCTACACATCTAAACCATCTACCGATTCCAGCTCCATGGCCACTTCCGCTCCTAAGTGGGCTCAGAAGACTGTTACCCTTTCCCCTCACCGCCGAGGCTGCCATCTTATTACTTCCAAGGTTTTGTTTTTTTTTTTTTTTTTTGTTGGTTCTTTGATCAATTTAGGTACTGCCAAATTTGAATTGATTCTTTCTCAGCTCAACCAATTTTCCCACCTCCTGACCTGCTCTGAACAGATTATGTTTTTATGGTTGAGCGAAATGCATGCCCCATTAGTTTTATAATCCAACAAATGAAAAATGAAGTTATTGATTTCGATGTGATGTCTGCTTTGCTTGTTTCTCATTTTGACATTGAATGCAGATTCTGAATGAAATTGGTCCAGAGTTATCAGAATTTAAGTGTGGCCTTGCTCATCTCTTCAGTAAAGCACCTCATCTTTCCCCTTCTTCGCCTTCAGCCTTACATTTATACCCTCACTGGATGAATAATTGATTGGCTTTTTTTTTTTTTTTGTGTTTCTTCTTCTTGTTTCCAATTCAATACTTCAGTACAGCACACAAGTGCCTCTCTTACTATCAACGAAAATTATGACTCTGATGTTCGCGATGACACCGAGACTTTCCTCAACAAGATTGTTCCTGAGGTTTCGTTTCTTTTCTTTTCTCTTCTCCACCCCACAACAAATATTTTGCTATTTTTGTTGCTAACTGATCCCTTCTTTACTGATTGCTTATGTTTTTAGGGGAGATCTGCACCTTGGAAGCATACTCTGGAAGGTTAGTCTCTTCTGCATAAATATTTCATATCTCCTCTTGTAGCAGATTGATTTCCTTTGTTTTGGTTTTTTTTAGAAGTCTACCGCGGTTAAGATAAGTATTCTAAAAACTTTCGCAGGCCCAGATGACATGCCAGCCCACATCAAAGCCTCAATGTTTGGTTGTCAACTCACGTAAGAATGCTTGATTCTTTTACCAGTCAAAGTTAGTTGTTCACTTGCGTCTGATTTACCTACTATCCGTTGTTGTGCAGGATTCCCATCACAAACGGAAAGCTTAATATGGGCACCTGGCAGGTATATATGTGCATCCCAGTATGTTTGTTTTTTCTGTGATTGCTTATTGATCTCATCCTCTTGTTTTCCTTACCAGACCTTTTACAATGGTGAATAATCTCTCTCTCTCTCATTTAAATTAATACAATGAAATGATATTATTCCATAAAAGTTAAAATTATGGAAAACAGTTTGTTTTATTAAGACCACAAGGATGTAAAGTAAGTTCCTACATGTAGTGGTTGATATGCTGATGCAAGTGTATTGTATATACATTCTGATTATGCACACTGAAAGCCACCATGAATTTGAGCCCTCCAAAATCTAGCGTCCAGCCAATTTTAATGTGTTGCCTTCCTTTCCTTGTGCATGTCAAACAATAAACGAGGATCTTGCACCTTCCTCACTCGTAAGATTATCAAGTAAAATCAAGAATTCATACCTATTCTAGCGATTAATACATCCATTTCTTACATGTGGTTCAGGGAATATGGCTGTGTGAACACCGTGATCATCCTACTGCACGCAAAGTTGTGGTCACCCTTAATGGGATATAGGGCATCCTATTCTCATTAGAAAATGTCTTTAAATTAAAGACTGTTTTATGGAAATGTAATGTATTTATGTTTGTTGACATGTTAGCTGGACCTTGGTTACTTGGTATATGTATTCAGTGTGCATCTTCATAGGAATGATACTTGCTGGAGTGAGAAAACTGTTGGTTCTACTTTTCTGTGGGTTAAATGCAAGACGAGTGATCCTTGCGCAAAATCAAAAGACAAATGCATTATTATAAATCATTTGCTATGTTTTTATCTGATTTAGCGTCGGGTAGAGAAGCCAGCCATAAGCGCTCCAACTTATTGTATCCTCTCCAACTAGCAAGGAGGGGATAAAACAGAAAAAAAAAAAAAAATATATATATATATATATATATTGTAAATTGTTCAAACTTGCCAGTAAAATACATAATTATGTAAACTGTACAGAACAAACAAGAGACAAATAAAGGAATAAAAGAACAGAGATGGGGAGGGAGAGAAGTAAGGAATGAACTAGTACATCATGACAGAAAACTCGTGGAAGTTAAGGAGACCATCTCCGTTGAGGTCGAAAGTGCGAATCATTTTCTTGCAGTCGTCGAGGGACTTGGAGTCGCCGAGACGAGCGAGCATTCTTTTTAAACTGGCTGGGGAAATGAAACCAGAGCCCGGCTCACTCTCGTACATCCCAAAAGCTTGTCTGAGGTCTTCCTTCTTCTCCTCTGAGGTGGTTCCCTCCATTAGCCTTTGGAAATCCTCAAATCCCATGAGGCCGTCTCCATCCGTATCAGAAGACATGACAGCAGCCTCTGCATCCTCAGAAGAGAGCTCTCCTCCAGCTGTCCTTACACAGCTCTGCAACTCAGCAGCAGATATTTTTCCATCTCCATTTTCGTCGAAGTAATTGAACACCCTTCGAAGTTCGCTGGAGCCGGAGCTGCTGCTGCCGCAGTCGGCAGTAGAGTTGACAATGATTATGGGAGAAGGGTGTGATCTCTTTGGAGAAAGTTTACGACGTAATCTTGTTAGGGGTGATTTAGGAGATGAAATGGCGTTGTCATTGATGTTGCCGTTGCTATTGCTACTGGGAGAAGATGAAAGTATATGGGACTTTTGCATGATGAAAAAGTGTTGGGTATGTGTAGAAATATAGAATTGCAGAAGGAGATTGTTGATTGCTGAGATTATGTAGCTGAACAATAGGCAATGAGTTTGAATCAAAGATATGAAGATTGGTGAAATTGCTTTGGTGAAATTTCTATCTCTCTCTCTATATATATAGGTATGTGAAGGGACCCAATTGTTAATGAAGTGTAAAAGACGTGGAGGTTTGCGTGCTTGAAAAAGATACAGAAGATAGGATTGACAAGATAAGAGAACACGGTTTTCCAGTTCCTGCGCAGCAGAATGTTCAGAATATTTAAAACAAGGGGTAGGCTTTTTTGTCTTTTGCATCAGTTACAGAGAGGCGGCAGCGCGTGGCAGAAGTTTCCTCTCCGTTTCTTTCTTTCCTTTGACCGTACTGGGGGCATGTCGGGAATTCTTTATTTCCTTTTTTTTTTTTTAAATTGTCCACTCCTCAGCAATTACCTACATACGAGTATGACTACGATTATGAGCGGGTCCACCTCATCCTCATTCCCAGTCCCAGATATTAAGACATAAGCCTCTTGCCCTCCTTGTTCGGCTGTCGGCCACCGTCGTACTGGTGTCTTTACATTTTTCAATATATTTTTTTAAGCTTCAGAACCGACTTGAGTAACCGTACTCCAGTTGTGTTTAGAGGATTTTCCCAATTTTTTTTTCTAGGAGGTAACGTGATAGGCAACATTGACAATTCAATGAATTCCTAAATAAAAACAATCGATTATGCCGCAGCTAATTGCTTAAATGATATTCATTATTGTCCGGTGCAGAGGGCCAAAACCTTCAGCAACACCACGATCATATTTATATCATTCCTCCCCCTCATATATCTATTTTGGCAATCACAGCAACTGAAGCTTTTCCTGTATCTCTAGGCATATCGTACAGAAAACAATCAATCTTATATGTGTATATGCCCAGCAGCCCACTACTTCCCTCTATAATCTATATCCTTCCCTCTGCCCATGATCCATACCAAACAAACAAAATTCGCAAAAGAAAACACACAAACAAATATGCGCAGCTCTCCTCATGAAAACTGCAGTATTGCTAACCGATATATAGCTAAATACATCCTCCCAATGATAATTTCGTTTTGCCATATGTCATATTTTATATATATATATGTAACATATATTTATAACTTATAAAAACGTGGGAAGTTAGGAACATAGAGAATACACTCATCAATCAGAGATGTCAGGCCACACACCTGAAACAGCAGCAAAGGAGTAAAGACAGGAGGAGAATAGGTTAGATCATATGTTAGATCATCCACCTATCATAGATGACTCCATAACAGAAGAAGAAGAAGAAGAATATGACAGAAACCCGCAACTCAATACATTGGATTCAGCTCAGCTGGCAACTTTTTTATTTTCCAAATTTTAGTCAGTGCCATGCAAAATCTCCTTTGCCTTCTCTTAAACTTCTTCCCCTCCTATACTCAACTTCCGCATCTGAGCACGATGATCCCAGAATATATTTCCTGCTGATCTTTGATGATGTCATCTTTGAGAATATGTCGTCATCATCGGTCACAACATGAATACCAGGAGTACTTGATCCAGAGACATCTCCAGCTTGTCTTCTTAATTTAGGATCTGAGTTCAACACGAGACAGGACTATAATTAGGCCCTGAGCACTAAGAAATTGTCTTGGAATGCCATGATATTTCATGCATGGAGAAACAAATTCAACTTTGCCTTAGACATAAGGAGACACAAAATAAAATGGACAGCAAGAGGATCACATTAGTTAAACCATGAGACATATCCAGATGATAAACGACAAGGCAACAAGTGCATGCACACAGTTTCTCATGGAATGCAGATGGTTACACTTATTAAACCTTTTAAAACCACATTACACCTCAAAAACAGATTCCACCCACCAACCCCTCTTTTCTCCCCCTTCCCTTCTCCCTAACAGACACATATAACCTTTCTAAAAATTTGGGGCACTTTCCCATCCCACTACATTTGAAGTTATGGAAAGGAAAAAAGTGGAAAACAAGATCAGCATAGATTGTCTTGCCTGCAAAAGACCATAGAATATACATACATACATATATATATATATATATATATATATATATATATATGAGAAAACCTCACATAAGGTCACAATTCACATGGCTATTAAAAGAGTCAAATTTTTTATCTCTTCGCTCAATACTGAGCAAGAAACAAAGTATAGCTTAAAGTAGAAAAAGTAAGGAGGTTAACCTTCATATCTATCACATGACACTGGCACTTCACAAGATGCAAGATCTGGTTTCAGTTTAAGGCTTGGTAAGTTTGGCTGTATTGTCTGTGCCTTTTGGCTATCACTCATAAATGCAGCTCCAACACTTTCTTCCACAGTTGGTTTATTTGAAGTGAAAGGAGTCATCGTAAATGAGTCATCCATTACATCAGAAATCTCTACATACTGTTGAGTAGTGATAATTTCATCAGCACTGAAACCAAAGGATGCTCTGTACGCTTCTAATTCTTCTGCATCTTGCTTGGGACTTCTATTAGGTCTGTTCTGATGCCCGTTTCCACCAGCAGAATAAGCATCTGAGTCCTTGGAAACACTTAACCTCCCACCGGTATGAGGAAATGGTGGATTATGGTCCAGATAGAATTGTGCGAATGTAGCAGGGCAGAAGAAATTTGTATCTTGAGATCCCATTGTTCCACCAGTTGTGTCGTGCCCGAAAAGCTTGCCAGAACCACTCCTTGAATACTTTCCATTTTGGGGAGAGACTGAAGGATCCCATTGCGGGGGATATTCTCGTTCGGTGAAGGATGATGATAAACAGTCACCAGAATTTCGAGAAATTGGTGAAATGAGACTGCTGGCAGGACTTCCAGGATAAAGAGAATAGGTTGCATGAAGATCATTAGCAGCAATAAAATTGGCCTTTTCCGTGCTTTTCAAATCCACAGAAGAGGAGAGGAATCGAGCAAAAGGCACATCAGGGGAAGAGGGTGTAGTTAAGTGAGCCAACTCTGGCGGGGGAGTAAGTGGGGCGGTAGATGGTTCAGTTGTGAAGGTTGAGAAAACGGGAGGAGAAACTAGTTGCGTTTCATGGGCATATGGGCCAGTGGCAAACATTGTGGAAGAAGGACCACCAGGTGAATTGGCAGATAATGACAAGAAGCAACTAGGTGACTGAGCAGTGGAAGGGAGAGCTGAGTTTGTAAAAGATGCTGGTGAAGAAGGCGGAGCTAGGAGTGATGGAGCTAATGTGGTAGCTTGATTGGTCAGTCCAGCAGCTTGAGGTCCATTTGGCTGTGCTGCGGTTGCATTGCCCTCAGGAATACGAGAAGCGGGAACAATACGCTTTCCACCTTTCTGGGAGCTGAAACAAGAAAATGCCCCCCAGCATCCTCCCCATCTCTTCCGCTGCCAAAACATTAAAGCAAAGCATTATATATATACCTTAGCCCCAAATTGCTGATGGGAGAGCATAAAACTGAATGAGAACAGAAACAATAGGAGTATGGGACATGATGATAATGTGAAGCTGAGTCTGTGTTGTTGGAATAGCATTATGACAATACAAAGCCACCAAAGAGTGCAAAGAATAGTGTCTAACTTTACCAACAACCTAAACTGAAGTAAAGATGTAAGAGCAGAAATGAAGTTGTTTATGGGAGAATTAAGTAGAAAAAGTCAAAGTTAAAGTCGAATGTGATCCAATAGTCATCAGATCTGAGAAGCTTATAATAATAATAATAATAATAATAATAATATTCAAGCAAAATAAAAGATTAACAATGGAAAAAGTGAGAGAGACATGCAGCAGGTGAAGAAAGAATGAGGCACAGATCTGAGAAAGAAAAAATGAGAAATATAGATCCAGATCTGACATTTTGATTTGTTATAAGAGAAAATTGAAAATTGAAAAAGAAAAGAAAAGAAAGATACCCGTTCCTGCTGCTGGGGGAACCTATTCTGCTCAGAACCCATCAGAAGCAGCGCCTGAGACTGATGATCCTTATTTTGTTTTTGTTTGGTTTGGTTGATAAGTGAAGGAAGTGGAGCACCAAGCAGACGCAGTGCAGTAGAAGCAGCAGCGGCAGGTAGTGTCTGTGTGTTCTCCGGTATTCGGTAGAAAAAAAGAAAGAAAGAAAACAATGGAAGCAAAAGCGAGCTCACATTTCTTACTTAAAAATCTTGTAATTATAATTCTTCTGATTCTAATAATTCCAATAGCAAAAAGAAATAGAAATAACTAATAAGAAAGAGAGTAATAACATAAATACGTGTGCTGCTATGCCCAGGCAGAGGCGGAAGGGACACCCAATTACAATCAGATTTAAGATTTAGATGAGATGATAGTAGAGGTGAGATGAGACGCTGTGCTCTCATAACATAACAGAGTAGCCCTTTCTGTTTCTGTGTTGTTTCTCAGGCTCTGCAAAAACACCAACCAGCTCACACCACACTCTTTAATGCATCTAACAAACAACACCAGCAACAAAATATGAATGCTCTGCTCAGCTCACACACCTCTCCTTTCTCTTCCCTTTTCTACACAGACAAAAACAAAGAAAGAAAGAAAGAAAGGGCCAAACAAATAAAGAAACATCCATAATTATAATTTCTCTCTCCCTCTCTCTCTCTCTCTCTCTATATATATCGTATATTAATTAATCAATCAATTCTAATAGTATGGTAGTAGGATACTCAAAAGAAAGAAAAGTAAAGACAAGGCAGAGACAAACATAAAATGGAAAAGATTTAAGTGACACCGATAGAGAGAGAAACACACTCTCACTCTCACATGTCACAATATTATAATATATAACTTCTCTCTTTTCTTTTTTCTTTTACTTCCCTTTTTTTTAGAAAGAATATAATTGACACAAAAGTGGCATACTATTTTTATTTTTTAACTTTGTTCAAAAAAACAAATTCACAACATATTTTTATAAATAAAATAAAAAAATTATTTTAAAATACATATATTCTACCCTATATAAATATTTAATTCTATTACATTTAAAATACTATTCTTTTCATAAAAAAATTATCTTTTATTTTAATCTAAATATTCTTTTTTACTATTTTTATTTTTCATTTTTTTATTTATTCAATTATTATTATTACTATACATATTAAAAGTATATATATGTACAATAATTTTTTAAGTTCTTATTTTATATTTAATTAAATTTTAATTTTAATTTTAATTTGTTATATTATTTATAGTCTGTATAGCACGAACTCATGACGAATTAATTTAAATTTAAATTGAGAAAAGAGTGTGCTGCTACTGTTGCTAATTCGTAATTCAAATTAATTTTTTAGGATTAGATTAAAGTGACAAAAAAATAAATAAAAAGCGAGGAGAAAATGGATATGATATAATATAAGGACTCAATTGCCACTCTCTTTTTAATTTTTATCCCCATTCAGGACATCTATTTTGCATTTTTTTTTTTTGTCAATATCTAGTTTGCACTTTCTACTCCCACAACAAATCGCCTGGCCCTTCTATTTCTATTTGTAATTTCTACATGGACTATATATATTAATATTTCTCCTTATTCATACCTTCACCTTGTCTTTCTTCTTCTTCTTCCTCTTATTCTTTTCTTAAAAAATACTAGAAATAAAATTATTTTCCTTATTGAGAAATCATTCGTCTAAGAAGGTTTCCCAACCCCAAAACCCAAAACAAGCAGCACAACACATTCCTTCATCTATTTAACTCACTCATTCAATTAAGTATGCTTTTGGTTCGTACTCCATAATTGAAATTGAAATTAAAATCAGAATGGAAAAAAATGAAAAAAAAATATTTAATTTTATTAGAAAATGGTAATGAGAATGAGAATCAAATATTATTTAACAAATAATTTTTTTATGAAAAATATTTTTGTAGTTATTTTTTATATATAAAAATTTACATTAGAATTATTAATAAATTAAAAAATCATTTATTTTTTATAAATATTTTTTATTTAAATATTTAATACATATTTTTATTAATTTATATGTTTCATTTATAAATTTAAAAAAATAAATATTAATATTTAAATATTAATTTGATTTGACTCCTAACGAATTAAAAGTCATTCGTTAAAAATAAGAGAGGAATGATATTTTTATTGAAAAGAGAATTACATTTTCATTCCTATATTAATTTTAACCAATTAAACATATTGGGACTGAAACACCCTCATTTTTTACCAAAAGCACCCTAAATTCTATTATTGTTTTCTATCCTAATTTTTTCAGAAGCATTGATATATGTATATATATATATATATAGCAGCACGCTATGTGTTTGTGAATTTTTTTTTAAAAGATGATATTGTCCCTATTAACAGGAAAGCAATATTATCTGTGTAAATGTGCCTTTTGATATTATCTATGTAAATCTTTTCCCTTTTTTAGATTATTTTTTCTCCGCCAGACACAAAATTCAACTCCGCCTTCGTCCTTAGCCACTCGCCGCCACCGGTACTGTTTTTTTTTTTCTTTTAACTTACTTTCCCTCCTTCACTGTCCCGTCCCTCTCTCATTCATAAAATTAATCATTCTTTCTTTACGCTTATCCCCCCTTTGATACTATATATACTAAACTAAACAGCCTTTTTATACTCACCACACTAAACTTTTTTTTTTTTTTGACCACACTATACATATTTCTGCACTATAACAAAACCAACAATTCAATCCGATTCTCTCTGTCTTTTTTTTTCTTTGACTTTCACTAATCCTCCTCTCACCACATGTTTCATACATTATTATTATTTTTATTGATGTTATTATCTAAACTGCTGCCGTTTCTTAGTATTTAGTATAAGATTGCACAAAATAAAGCTTTCCATTTATAAAATATATAGTAGATTCCAACAAGTCACTAATTATCAAGTAGTTATCCTCATAAATATTTTGGATAATTTGCCTACTCTTCAAGTTTTAATACTTTGAACACCAACCAAGATACAAGTTTTAATTTTCACCAATTACAACCCTCCTCCTTTATCCGGGCTTGGGACCGGCTGTGTAATCACAAGGCACAGGCGGAGTTACTTCGCAAGCTTAGCCAAGAATATGATGATGAACGAGAGAAAATGTTGTAAAAAATCAAAATATTTTTAACCTCCCACCGAAGCTCAGCGATTCCAAGTCATGAAGACAATTTCTACAACATGAATGGGCAGCGTCCCAATTGTTAGAGGAAAAAGGTAGCTTCGTGCACTGAAGAAGCCCCAACTCTCAGGCTCTCAAAATCACACACCACTTGCATTGCATGCACGCTCAGCTTTTAGTGCCACTCATGCAAGCAAACGCCGGAAAGGATTTTTAGTTTGACTCTTGCGGCGCCATGCTATGAGCACGGGCACTCTAATGATTTAAGAATCCCACATGTCCTTATATTTTTGTTTTAGTTACAACATTTTAATTAATTAATTAATTAATTAATGTAAATAGTATTATGTCAATTGAGTGAATGAATTGAGACCTTCCGTTATTTTATTACAAAACAAAAATGTCTGTTTGGCACTTGGAGTTCCTACAAGGAGAGAAGAAGAGAGGGGAGGAGGGGGGCAGAAACGTACCAGGGGCGTTAAGAAATCTTCAGCCCGACAGCTATAATGGATTTGATTCTACTTGAAACCCTGCAGCCAAAACAAAATTGACGGTAAAAAGGAAATAATTAAAAAGGAATGTAAATGTAGGCAGCCTATATATATGAGATAATTTTGCCAAAACAAAACAATAATCATAGATCATAATTCATGATAAACTACCCTATTAAACTGCTCCTTCTACAATATCCCATCCAACTAAGAAGAGCTTCGTGAGCACCCTGAAATATCGTCATTCATCAGAATTCACTAAAATTGATTTTTTTATCAGCTCTTCCCAGCTTTGCCCATCATCTTCTTTTCCCTTAAAAGCGTAGCAATGAATGCCCATCATCTAACATAAACAAAAATTGACAAAAAATTCTATCCTCAGATTACAGCCTTTTTCAATCGTAGATTTTTTCCCGTCAAATAATAGAAAAAACCCTCTTGGACAGTCGCTCTCGCATTTATAATCTAAATAACATATCTTCAGTTTTTCTTTCAACAATATGTTCGCTATTTAAGAGGATCATTGGGCTTCATTATGCGGGGTAAATCCAAAATGCATTAATTCTAAAGCAGATTCATCATGCAACATTCATTTCAGATGTCAGCATTATATGGCTGCCGTCAAACACACACCTAAAAATGACAACACATAGGTTGAGAATTGAGATCCACCGGGCCTCCAAAAATTTTACCGCATTGTTGACAGTGCCAAAACAAACCACTCTCCATTCTGAAATGTTAGTTATTGGGATAAGGGCAACATACTCCAGATTTCTTCAATTCCTCTTGAGTTTACATAAGAAGTTCCAAGATACAAGAACAAGTTAAGTTGCAGGGGAAAGCACTTCGTCACTAAGCAAAACAAACAAACAAACAAACAAACAAAAAAATACCAACAAAAACACCAGTATAACTCCTAAGATTCATTGTAGATATAATTTTTCTTTTGTATTGAATAAATGAAGTAATGCATGTTCGTACAATATATTGATTCCAAAAAAAAAAACGTCATGTAAGCAAGAAACAACAAACTGACTTGGAGTTTCTAAGAGGAGAAACCCATCTGCAGTTGAGAGAGATCTACAAGAATGAATGAGTCAGCACTTCATCTTCAACAAGCAGGCGACAAATTCATTGCAAAAACCACCACAATCTCATACCCCGGTCTTTATTGATGCCTATGATTCACAGCCTAAAACAAAATACCATCAATACCCAATGTCAGAGATTGTGGCTCATAATTATCATTATTAACATTTGATCAACTTGGAAAAAACAAGAGCAACTATGACCAAACTCAGTATCAACAAAAGAAAGCAAGGTGACTCAAATAATCGGTAGCTAGATTTCTAGCTAACAAGGATGATTATTAATGAGAACAGTGGTCCATGTAATAGAAAGACAATGTACTTCCATCATGAAAAGAATGTTGTAGGGCCCAGTTCCAAACTTCATATTCTTAAACTCGACTCATTTTTGTCAAATGAGTTTAAATTAAGCTCTAAATCAACTAAAAAAGGCAATGCACTGCAAAACATTGTCCACGGTTGCTTGCTCATGAAACCAATTGATATCCAGATAGGGACTTCTCAATGTACTTTGAATCAAGACAAAGCAGCTGACTCAAGATTTTAGATATTTCTTTGCTATTAATACTTTTTGATATGGTATGTGTAAAGTTTAGGAACCATGATATATATATATATATACACGCACATTACTGAAGGGTCACAATTTCCATAGATCTCATAGGAAGCAAAACTAAGCTAGTGACTTTCTGTATTTTATAGAAAAGCAAAAACCGAAGCTTTTTGCTCAAGATTCTACAGGTGAGTTAGCCCAATATTTCAAATGAGCGGACATTCAACTAACTCAAATTTTGCTTATTATTGAATGAACATTAAAGGTTGAGCATTGCTCATAAAGATTAATAAGCAAGTTCAAAGCAAACATTCATCAAACTACCAGTAAGAAGCTCACAACCAATTTGGCTCATTTGTAGCACTAGAACCCATCACCAGCAAATGCCACATGGACATGAGATTCCTAGGACATATAATATACCAAAAGATCCAACTAAGTTCATTCATGCACCGACTGAAAATTCCAATTCAAGCGGCTCACAAAAATCATCCATCATTTTCAGTAGAAGAAAAGAAAATTTAAGTACTTGCTTTTCTCTCTCGTTTGCATTTTGTACACCGCACACAATAATAGTTGTTGCATCGAAATAACTGCCCAAAAACTAATACACTCACCCACAGTAAATTCCACTCTTGTTTGATTCCTTTTACTACTGGAATGCACGAGTCTCCACTGCATCACCAAAATTAACAACCAATCTCTGCTCCAACTAAATTGAAGAATCTGCCTAAGTTCTACAATCTATATGGTAGAGCACAGAAAGATATTTACAACATACTTTTCTCACATTTGAAAAGAATAGAGTAAGCCCTCAATTAAAGTATCTCTTCTACTTGAGTCCAGGCAACAGGCATTGTAACATAATTTTAATCTTGTTTATTATTATTATTATTATTATTATTATTATTATTATTATTATTATTATTATTATTTAAAACAAGCATAAGAATATTCAAATCCATTTCAGTATTTTTGTAAAATTGAAAGGAAATTTATTCATAAACTTAATGTCTTCTGCACTAATACATTTAACAAAACAAAGGAATCCCATAATTAGTTAATTCAATAGACAACTATGGGGAAAGTTAAAATTCAACAATAAGTGATAATAAAAATTTCAATTTATTTCAAACAGTTAGGTGATTAGAAACATACAATTAATGGTAAACCCTGCCAGTCCACTCTGCTGCCAATCTGAAGCTCATCCAACCAACCACTCTCCCCAGAAAACTTTCAAGCAGCAGGGAACATTCTAAAGCTGAGAGAATGAATCCATCTCCTCCAGAAATGTTGGACTACAATTAAAAAAAAAAAAATTGGTCATCATGACTGGAAGTTAATGACTACAAAACTGAGAAATAAAACACAGCAAGCAAAACCAGCCTAGCTATACACCTTAACATTTTGCAGCACATCAAAGCATGTAACATTTCATTATCTTCCATGGTTCCACCAATAAACCATTATAATATACGGCATAAGATTAAATATATATCTAACTGCTGGCTCAATGTGCAGGAACAAGTTCCAAAATTTTCAAAGGAATATATGAAATCACTATATCATAGGTTGTTGAACGTAAACATACAGGTAATATTAGAGTCAAATGCTAAGTTTTTAGCATATTGATTTATAGAATTTAAATGCGTTAATTTCTTATTCTGTTGGTCCCAAAGAAAGTACATTCCGCTTGTTTTACCCATTTGCAGAAAATGCATTTCACATATACCATGGAAGGCACTGTACACCAAATGCACAGAATTTCATTTTCTCCAAGGCTGAATCTGCCATTTCAAAAAGCAGAAATCCAAACAAGTGCAGAGGAGAAAGAGAAAAAGCATTTTACTTAAGCTGGAATGCCCCCTGACAAACCTACCAAACTAATGATGGACAAGCATTTCAGGTAAAGTGGGCCATCGGATAGGACCTAAGAAATTCTGGATTTACAAGAACTTGTAACACCAAAAGTTTGCAAATATGTATAATTAGAAATTTCTGCAGCTAGAAGAGAGCATTTGTAGCCATATGTAAAATTTGTATCCAATTAAATGCTGACAACTCTAAAAGAGCCATGACCAAAAATAAAGCTTATAATTCTCAAGTACAAGAGAATAGTTTGAAGACAACAAGTACACTTTATACGAGTTCTAAGATGGATAATATTATAGATAAACAATCACATACCTCTGACAATTGTTTGTCAACTGTACAGATTGAAGATCAAAACTGTAAAAATAATAACCTACAAAAATTATTAAGGATAAGAAATCATCACAAATATTCTTGATGAAAAAGTTCAGTACAAAATAATTAACTACATACCAACCAAAAAAGGCAATTCACTGTACTTCCTAATTCAATGATCCACGGCACCTGAACAAAGAGTTGTTAAAAACATATTAGTGTAAACAAAACCAGAAGAGTAATAATGAAACAAATACTATCACAGAGTTAAACGCATGCAGAGCCATCTTACTTCCTTGAACCGCAGTTGCAAGGTATCTTTTTCTCCTCCAATGGAAATTTATAGTTGTAAGTAATTTCTTCCCCTTCAGCTATATGCCGTTTTGCATAAATGAAAATTTTTTTCTGACCTTCAACACTTATGACCTTGGTATAGCAGTTGGGCTGTAGAAAACAATTTAAATTATATAAGACCAAACAAACAATTATACTTTCAATTGATATAGTAATTTGAGAAGTAATGCTGTGCAGGTACCTCGCAGGAATGATTTATGAATCTAGCAATTCCCCCACGCTTCGTAGCATCAACCTATAATATGCAGAAAACACAGTAAGAAGATTCTTACCATCACAAGAACATAGCAAGCATTTGGGGAGCACAAAAAAAAAATTGAAGGATACATTTCATGGCAACAATACGACATGCATTTGCCACATAGAATTGCATACCACAAGATACACACCAAATAAATCTAAACTTGCTTTGAACAATGTATGACACAAACAACATGCCTAGTAAATGCTCCATCTCCAGTCAGTATCTCAAAATACAAAATCAATAACAGAGACGACAAGAGCCTAACTGCAGGATACACATTAGTACTTTACATAACTAAGGCAACTCAAGCCCACAAAACACTGTTGTTGCCAGCCCATTCATACCATTTATTAACTTCTAAAAATCAAAGATAGAGGACACGTGTGGTGCATATGTCTAAAAAATTATCCAATATATTCAGCAAATATAGCCGGAAAACATGCATTTAGGCTGTCAGACTTCAGGCTTCATAACAGAGTTTAGAATCTGGTACTCAGAAAATACAGTATTATGGTCAACAAACAACCAGTAGCCAGAAAGGCTCCAGACCAGTAAAACCCTCAATTCATATTGAGAACCAAAGATGGAAAAGACAACTGCATGCTTTTTTATTAATCCAAACATTCTACAGAAACCAACATAGCATAACATTGGATTACTTACCACATAACCATCATCAAGTCTAAAAAGATAACTGCTGCCAATTCCCATCTTTTCATAAAGGCGCTCACGTATATCAGATATCTGCAGTAGAAACCCAACAAAAGCAAATTGATCAGATCAAAAGGCAATAAAGATGAGAAAATAGAGAGGACCTCATTAAACTGAAAATGAAGGAGAAGCAATAAATCATCAAAAACTATAATAAAAGAGTTGAAGCAATTGCAAATAAAATGGACCAGAAACTGAAAATTCAAGATCAACTTACTCGTGGACGAATTAATTCACCAACATATTCTATTACAAAATCTTCAGCCTCGATTGGCTCTAAGGCAACAAGACCCCAGTCATGAATCTTGCTTCGTTGGAAACGTAAACGCTTTTTTCTTGCCTAATAAGAAACATGAAAATAATTACAAGCTTCTAACAATTAAAGTAACATAATAAACTCCAAGATAAATTCCATTTTCAATCACCTTCAATTGTGTAGCTTTCAAAAGGTCAGCACCCTCAGCTGCAGCAAGAAGATTGCGCATCTTCACCCTGTTTGTTCTTGCAGAAAGAACCTTACCATTTGACAACTGAGAAGTATAAGCTTCAGAAACTGAATACTTGGCATGAAAACCGTTAATTCCCCTGACACATGCTCTTTCAGCAGGACTTGCACTTTGTGACCATTTGTGCCATTCCCAACCATTAATTGAAGATCGTGCACACCCATCAGATCTGGGGCAAGAAGTTGATCTCCGAGATTTACGAGATTTCACCTCCTGCTCTGCAACCTGTCTAGATGCAGCTTGTTTGGAGCCACTACTGGTCACTTTCAGAATTTTCATAGGATGTGAGACTGACCCACCATCTGCTGAATGCTTTCTTTTTAACTGTGGTATCTTAAGAGCTATTCACAAGAATACAAAAGGAAGAAGAAAAAATTCAGTGCAAACTCATGTAGTGCACCAAAACATTGATGTAGGTATAACAATTGAAAACTGCTCACCATTTAGATTCTTTTTAGAATAATCGTGAGTCTGTACTTCCTTAGTTCCACCATCATGGCCACTGCTATCAATAACTTTCTTGACATTAGTCTGATCTTTACTTCCAGCTGAAGAATTCTTCCGGCTAGGCTTTACAAAATCTTCCGTGATTTTATTATCTGTACAATAAAGACAATAGAGGAAACAATAATTATAAGACAATCATTTATAATTTTCACCCTCAGGAATAGTTCAGATAAAATTACTTACTAGGTCTAGGAACTGCATGTTTAATCTTAATTACTTTTTGAGGAGTAGCATTTTTAGCTGATGATTGATCACTTGCTAAACTGCGTTTAACAATTGATTTCAAATTCTTGTTCTTAACAGATAATTCAGCTTGGCCCTTGGTTATCTTCTTCTTGTTGGGAGTGCCAACATTATGTTCAATTTCTACATCTCTGACAACATTCTGCTTTGTTGATTTCTCCACAGGATGATTTTGCAGCCCCGTCTCAACTGGAGTCATGGACTGAGAAATTGAATCCAACTTCTTTGGTGCCAATTTTTTCTTCCTGTAATATGTGTACTTATCACTAATCAAAGACGCCACTGCAGAGTCTGAACTGCTGAAATTCCTTGTTCCTTCTCTAACTATGCTTATAGAAGTAAAAATAGCGCCATTATTATCCTTATTTGCAATGGTTGTTCCTCCCTAAATTAAAAAAAGAAAAAAATTATATATTAACTAGAAGGATTATACCTCAATCGTCCAGCATACCATATGAAAAGATAGGAGAAAAAACTACATTTGATGTAAACAGAAAAAGTTTATAGATCTTTGAAAAAAAGGGAAAAAAAAAGTTTAAAGTAACATATCCATACCATGTTAGTATCAGGGTGAGAGTGTCGTCTTGAAGTATAACGTGATCTAAGAAATCTATTAACAATACCATCAATGAACAATGATTTCCACTCCTTAAGTACATCATCATGCAACTTCTGCCTGCACATTGCCATGACAACATATTGTCTGATCTTAGGAGTAGACTCATCTGATGGTGTGGATTGGAATTTACATGTAGGTAACAGGCCAAGAGTGCTGAAATTATCTTCAAATCCAGGTAGCTGTGGCTCATCAACACTTTGATCATCCATCAAACAATCAACAAATTCCCGTGATTTTTCAAAAGCTGTTTCCAGAAAGTTGGACAAAAGATCCTCAGATGCAAATGAATCAAATGCTTTTGCAGCTTGTACTGAACTTTGAGAATCATTAGACATCTCAACCTCCAGTTTATTGGAATCACTCTTTAGTTCATCATGTAATTCTGAAAAAATATATCCGGTTGTCCGAAAACACTGAGAGGAAGATCCAGTAGTCACCTGCATCAACAAAGAAAATATAAGCACAACATAGCTGCAGAAGGGGGAAAAAAAAAAAAACTTAGAACGAAGTTCTCTTTTTATTATTTAGAACACTAAGAAAGTGCAGGCCATAGAGAGAGAGAGAGCATAAACTACTTAGTTTTACCTCATTCAATTTGTCATGCTCTGAGACTATAACAACTTTCCTCACTTCTTCTTCAACAAGAACTTCAACATATTCAAAGAGAGATGTCTTTGTGGATATATGCAACTCATTTTCTACACATTCTAAGATGCATTTTATATCATTGTAAACTTTGTGTGAGAAGACGTTCAATTTGGGTGACTTTTCTCCCAAGTGCACAAATGAAGATGCTTCAGGTGATTCTGCCTGATTATCGTCTTCGACCATCACAAGATCAAACCCAGGAGGGCAATCAATATCATAATCAGACTCCTGCACACAAAGTAACAACAAAATCATTGAAATATCACCCAGCGATTTTAATTAAACAAAAATTTAATATCAAAGCAGCAACAACAACAGAATCAACAATGATAGTAGTAATGAAAGGCCTCTATAAAAAAAATGACGTACAGGTTCACTGGCTAAGTTGTCAGTTTCCTTGCCGCAATCCCTGACATTAGCAGGGAGTCTAATTTTTGGATGTGCAAGCCAAAGTTCTCTTCTTCTCCAGGAATTAGAATAATTTTCTATGGCATCATAAAAGACAGCATTCCACATGACTTCCATGCAATGATTGAAAAGGATTCTACATACAACTGCATAAGACCCCCAGAAGTTATCAATGGTTCCAACAGATTTTGTGCTTTTCGCCAACTGCATTGACATCCCATCAGCACATGCCAGCTCAGAATTATAGTTATAAGCTGCAGGTTTGCACTCAATGGCAGCAACATTATTTCTCCTTTCACCAGTTACTTCAGACTGAAAAAATAAAAACTAATGAAGTCATCAGGCCTAAAGAATTACAGCTTAAGTGAATACCATGCATTTGTATAACATTACCATTCTTTTATCTTGAGAGCATGCTTTGGCAGCTTGATAATTGCGCTTAAGATTTCCCTTAGCTTTTTTTTCATCAAGAAACTTTGAGATTACATCACTAATTATCTCATCCAAAGCAACTCTACGAGCTGATTTCATGATTCCAGCATGCAGTTGACAAGAAACTTCTTCAGAAATTTCTGACATGAAGCTGCAGGGTGAGCCCATCTCATCTTTAGTATCAGACACCAAAACAGATTCAGGTTTATCTGTTCTCCACGCATTCATACACGATAGCAAAGAGAGGGGTCTGCACTTATTTTGAATATGATATATCTGCCAAAAAACATGCAGCAATAACCAAGTGAGGAACAGTAAATATTTAGGACCAATAAATTGGTAGCTACTGTTAGAATCCCAAACAAAATTTTCGACGTAAAAAAGAGTCGCTGCTATATGAAACACACTGCAAGGGTTCAACAAGTTTGAGCCACACAAACCAACTTTAGCAACAATATAAACAAAATAATTTATGGTTAAGAAGAATGCAATGCCATTCCTTTTTGGCCAATTTCAAATACCAGCTGATGCAAGAATTTTATCTCTTTAAAACATAATTGCTCCTGGACTGATCTATCCCAAATATGACAAGAAGCAATATAACGTATCCAAAAATGATTTGAAACAGAAAGGAACAATCTCAGATAACATGCAGTATTTGAAAGGCAATCTGCATTCGACAGATACACAGATAAAAAAACCATGAATCCAGCTTTGATTCAAAGTGAACAAATAAATTTTATTATCAGCAGCAGAAGCTTTCATCACCTGATGCCTATCAAATCTCACAAAGAATATCCACATAAAGAGAAAACTTCATTAGTTCCCAAAATTCCTCAATTCCTGATGATTATCAGAATTCCATTTAAAATTTCAAAATACAGGCGACGCTGCCAAAAAGCTTAGCATTGGGAGGGGATTTAAAAGGTACTTGAAGTCGAAGGCCATTTGTCAGAAAAAATATACCACTATCATTACAAAACTATGACTCATAGCTTACTGTTAATGAATCGCAGAGATAGCCATAACGATGCCAAGCATACAGTTCTGAAAGAGTATGCGGTCCATGTTTCCTTCCTCCATCATCCTCAAACATCCAACAAGCATCTTCCCCTGACTAAACACAGGATGATAAGGGTTAAAAAACAACCTTTGGAAGTGTAATCTAAGAGTGTGCCATGCATAGCACAGAAGAGTTTGCTGATTGGATCAACAAGTATTGCAATAAAATGATGAGTTGATACCATTAATGAGAATGGTATATCTTGGCTAGCAGCATCAGAATTTGGAACTGACTGATTAGAGGCACAGGCATTGTAATGCAATTGTGAATGAGATGCCAACTGTGCATCTGGATAAACCGAAACTTGGGCAGCATATGGAACAAGGCCTTCTTGCCTATGTACAGCTGGGTCCATACTAACAGACTCAAAATGATTTGTAGGCATGGATGTAGCTGAGATGCCAATGCCAAGATATGCAAAACCAGTAGCAACATGGTCAGGAAACTGGTTGAAGTACTTCAAAGGTACAGGATTGGCTAAAGTCCCATTCAAAATAGGATAGACAGGAAGATCTTCAGGCAGGAAACCGGTGGATAAACCCTCATAAAGCTGTTGCTGAATGTAAGGACCACACATTTGTCCATTTTCATTAATATACATCCATCCGGTGGCAAAAGCAGGTTGCATGTAGCCAGAATAGTTCTTTTCCTGGTAGGGTGTCACAGAGCCTCCAGCATTACTGGACTCTGGAGTATCACCAGTATTGCCATTCAGCTGGCAATTTGTTGCCAGCACAGAACTAGAACAAGTCTTCTCATCCGAGGAGCAGCAGCAGCAAGATGAAGAAGTATGGCAGTCATTTAAGCACCTAAGACAGCATCGCCAAAATAAGATGAAGAAGCTAAGAAAAAAATTATATAAAACAACAAAAATCGGTGAAAGAAAAGTAAGCGGCAGTGGATTACCGATGAGATGAGAAATTTTTGGTGTGTGAGCGAATAGATGGAAAAGCAGAAGCATAATAATCATAGCAGCCAATGGAGAAATTAGAATGCAGGTGTAGACGCTGAGAATCTGAAACTTTGAACCTCTTCCGAGAGAATGAAGAGTTATGATATTCGGGAACAAGAGCAGAAGAAGAAACCATGGCAGAGAGAAACACTTGTTGGGAAACAACCCAGCCTGGAAAATATAGCCATCAAACACATTGTGATGGTGTTGTACGGCGATTATTGAACTAAGAAACGTGTCCTTGCAAAAGAATTAGATTAGATAGTCCTGAAAACTAATTAATAATTCCCGAAAATATAAACGAAATGATCCACAAACGAAGAAGCGTAGCGTGATAGAAACAAGGAGCAATGGATGAGGATAATACAGATATATCTTTTCAGTATTCAAATTACAACAATCTCTACAGAAAATAATAACAATAATAATCTATTCGGGTCTATAAATCGATGGATCTGAACAAAATTATTAAATTGGATTGTGGGAAGGGAAGGGAAGGGATCTGGTGATACAATAGTGAGGGAAAAATTAAAGAAATAAAAAGGATTTACCTGGCGGCGACGGCGAAAGCAGAAGAGAAGGGAGGAAGACAAACAAAAGGGCGTTTCCCTCAGAAAGATAGATAGTTGAAAAGCCCAAACGATATCACAAGGACAAGGGCACCTATCCTTCCATCGAAGATTTCAGTGAGGCCAGTCTCGCCTCCCCTGCCCTTTTCTCGAACTCATATTTATTTTTTATATTTATATTTTACCTTTTTTTTTATTTTTTAAGTAGCTCCTACAACGCTTAAAAATTGTTCCCCCCCCTCCCCCCTCTTTTTTTTAAACTATATCTTTTTTTCTAAATAGAAAAATTAGTTTAAAAATTAGCTACTCTTCCACGAGTAATCGTCTATATACTCTAATAATAATAAAATAAAGTTCAAGTCGCAAAAATAAAATAAATAGTTTGGAATCCCATGGTATAAAAATAAAGATAAGTGAGTTTAGCAATAACAAAATTAATATGACAAAAGCCGGTTTCTCAAATTTGAAGCCCAAATAATAATAATAATAAAAAGGTGGAGAGAAAACAGGATCGAGGTCTTTAAAAATGGGCCTCTAATCATTTTTGGTCTGTGCAAAACTTCTCAATCTCGATGGACCTCATTTGGGTCATCACCTTTATTCTACTACTAGCAACTGGCCCCATTCTTTTTATTATTATTATCATTATTTGATACATTAATTTTTTTTAATTAATATTTACAAATAAAAGAGAAACATTCATTATTTTGGGTATATGTTGGGAGGATGATTTTAAATGAAGAATATATATATTGCATTGAAGATTTTCGTTTCAGTAAAACGTTATGCAATACATGGTATATGATGATGATGAGCCATGAGAAAGGTGTTAGAAAAAGAAAAAAATTAAGATGCCAACTAAATCGATAATATTAATGGAGATACAGAGATATGATTATACCATTGCAAAATGCTGATGATGAAGATGATAATGTGTAATTAATTTAATTAATTAATTTGGTAGAGAAGGAAAGAGTGGCAGATGCGGTGGACTGGATAGAGGGGACGGAAGTGAGGAAGGGTCCAAGTCCAAGCGACAGGAGACGTGGCACCAACCACCCACCCGGCCCCTTTGTCCTCTTTCTACCGACTGCTTTTACATTCAAATCCCCCTTTTTTTTTTTTTTTCTTACGCAGCCGACCGACTTCTACGTACTTACTTTTTTTTTTTTTTGGAAAACTTCTACGTACTTACTTTCACTCTTCTTGACTTTCTGCGTTTTGATATTTTCTATGGGTTTTAGGTTTGACGGACAAAGACAGATTTTTTTTTTTTTTGTGGGGGTCCAATAGTTATTTGAATGATGTTGGGGAGATAAGATAGAGACATCAATATTGTGTCAATTAGTTCAGTTGGTCATGAAAAGTGTTTTATTTTATCACTTAGCAGTTAATCTTATTTATAGCTATAGCCAGTATACATTATTTTGATTTGTCAGCGTCCTGGAGAACTGTTTCAGTAAAAATTCATAACTATGAGAATCCATCTCATATGTAGTTTAGTTTAGTTTAGGTTGGGGGCTGGGATCGGACACACAATGCTATAAACTAATAGGTTGGGGGCTGGGATCGGACACACAATGCTATAAACTAAGTTTAGTTTAGTTTAGTTTAATTTAGTTTAATATTAGAGAGAAGTGAACGTCAAAATTCTTATTGTTGTTGTTAACTTTAGCTAATAATTAATTAATTAATTTGGTATGAGTTGGGATCTTTAATCATGTAAAAATAATGATATTTTGATATAATAGTGTTAGAACTTAGAATATTGCCTTGTTAAAATCGCCAGCCACTGCCAGATTCTAATTTTAGCAGGTCGGAGATATTCCCTACGTTGTCCCTCAAACTTATAGGATTTTCTACGATTAGTCTCTTTATCTTCTATTTTTAAGAATTAAATCCTCAATTTTTATTTTTTTAATTTCATCACTTTTTTTTATTCAGAATATCAAATTAAAAATATTATTATCTTCAGTTGAATTATAAAAACATATCTCAATCAATTATTAATTGTGAATTTATTATTTAAACTTAATTTTACTGTTGATTATGAGTTGCATCAAGTTATTGATGCAAATTATTTATTTTTGACAATAAATTTAGATATATTTTTGTTTAAATTTACTTTTATAATTTAACAGAAGATGATAATATTTTTAATTTGATATTTTAAATAAAAATGATGAAAATAAAAAAAATTAAAATTAGAAGACTCAACTGATGGTTTTGTCCCTAATAAAACTCTTATTGGCATTTTTTAGGAAAAAAAAAGACATCTACATGTTGGTTAATGAGGCCATAATGGCCATTGGTAGTGTCGGCGGAGATATTGATAACAATTTGTTTATTTATTTATTTTATTAAAACCAAAGGACAGAAGATATATTGTTCTTGTTTTCTTTATATATATATATATATATTTTTTTTTTTTTTTCTTTTTGGGTTACATCGGAAAATAATTTTCTTTATACTTTAGCTGTATAATTACATAACATGACAATGACACTGAGTGGGTAGTAGAGTAGAGAGCAGAGCCGGGCAGAGCAGCAAATGATAATTGAAGAGCAACAGCTCAAGAAAACAAATGCTGACTAAGCATTAATCAAACCAACTCAAACATACATATACATAAAGCTTAAAGGTCTCAAATTTAGAACATGAAGGTACAGCAGATGAGTCGTGCTACTTCTTGCAGCAGCAGCAGCAGCTTCAGCTTCATTCCTTCCGCTTTGTTTTTTTATTTCTTTTAGTGGCAGATCTACACCTCAAACTCAAACTCAAACTCAAACTCTCTGCACCCATTCCCATACAGTGACGAAGGGCAATGGAGGCCAGTGCTGGTTTGGTGGCCGGTTCTCACAATAGGAATGAGCTCGTTGTTATCCGTCGCGACGGAGAATCTGCTGTACCTACGCTTTCTTTTATTTATTTATTTTTTCCTTTTTCCTCTATAACTACAATTACATCTCTTCTTCTTCTTCTTCTATGCATAATTATAAATCAGATTCTTCTTTTTTCGTTTTGGTGCAGCCGAAACCGTTACAACATTTAAGCGGACAGATATGCCACATCTGCGGAGACGATGTTGGGCTGACTGTAGATGGAGAGCTCTTCGTCGCCTGCAATGAGTGTGCCTTTCCAATCTGCAGAACTTGCTACGAGTACGAGCGCAGTGAAGGCACTCAAGTCTGTCCTCAGTGCAAGACTAGATTCAAGCGTCTTAAGGGTAATTTACTCTTTTAACACAGCGCTCATATTATATTTATATAATTACGCTGCGTCTTCCAATTTCAAATATTAACGTTTTACTTTTTTTTTTTTTTGAATAACATTTGAATTTTGATTGCTCAACTTGGTCGGGACAGGGTGCGCCAGAGTCGATGGGGATGAAGAAGAAGACGGCATCGATGATTTGGAAAACGAGTTCAACTTTGATGCTTCCAGGAGTAGAAAGGATACGGTGCATCCAGAAACTATGCTTTACTATGACAATTCTGATCTGCATCATCACCATCTCCATCCTCTGCCCCAACTTCCTCTCCTCACCGACGGCCAAACGGTTGCCTCCTATTTCTTCATTTTCTTCCTTCGCCTGCTCCGCTCTGCTCTACTCTATCTACCCCATGCTTTCAAGTTCCTGAGCTCTTTTTTTTTTTAAATAAAATTTTTTAATGTCGGTGCAGGCCGATGACATTCCTCCTGAACAACATGCTTTGGTCCCTTCATTCATGTCTAATGGCGGCAAAAGAATTCACCCTCTTCCTTTCTCAGATTCTGCCCTTCCTGGTATTCTATTTATTTTCTTTATTAGTCTTTGCTACTTTTAACGCTTTCTTTCTTTCCTTCTCTTGCCTTTCTACTTCAGCATATAAATCTCCTTAATAATGTTGCTCTGTCTCTGTCTCTGTCTCACCTTTTGCAGTGCAACCGAGATCCATGGATCCTTCCAAGGACTTGGCTGCTTATGGCTATGGAAGTATTGCTTGGAAAGAAAGAATGGAAATTTGGAAGCAGAAACAAGACAAACTTCACATGATGAAGAACGAACATGGTGGCAAAGACTGGGACTATGATGCTGATGATGCACCTGATCTTCCATTGTAACCACCTTCTTTTCTTCACTTTTCAACTTCTTTTCTTCACTATTACTTCACTACAAGTTCTGTCCTTTTTTCCTAGCATAATTTTTTTTTAAATCTTACTTTCTTGGTGCATGTACTTTCACAGAACTGGTGCCAGATGTAGTTTTTTTTTCTTTATTTTGAGTTTTCCATGTAAAAATGATGCAAAGTGCAGTTTGCTTTGCGTTCAATAATTATGTTTTCTTCTTTGTTAATTTCTTCTTTTTTTCCCCTTTTGCCTCTCGCTGAGTTTACTAGTTTGCTGACTATGGAGTTAAATATTGTTGCTTGTGAATCAGAATGGATGAGGCTAGACAACCATTATCCCGAAAATTGCCTATATCTTCCAGTCAAATAAATCCTTATCGAATGATCATCATTATCCGACTTGTAGCTCTGGGGTTCTTTTTCCATTACCGAGTTACGCATCCCGTGAATGATGCATATGCATTATGGCTCATATCTGTCATTTGTGAGATTTGGTTTGCTCTTTCATGGATTCTTGATCAATTCCCAAAGTGGCTTCCTATTGACAGAGAAACATATTTGGATCGATTATCCCTCAGGTAACTAATAGCTTATGATGTCTTTTGGTGGAATTCTTCTAACTGTATTCACAGCGGAGATTTTAAAGAATTCATGGCTAGCATTTTTTACTTGTTTGACAGGTACGAGAAGGAAGGGCAGCCTTCCCACCTTTCTCCAATTGATATATTTGTAAGCACTGTGGATCCATTAAAGGAACCTCCCCTCGTGACTGCAAACACCGTTCTGTCCATTCTTGCAGTGGATTACCCTGTTGACAAGGTCTCATGTTATGTTTCTGATGATGGTGCTGCTATGCTAACATTTGAGGCACTGTCAGAAACATCTGAATTTGCAAAGAAGTGGGTCCCTTTCTGTAAGAAGTTTAACATTGAACCGAGAGCACCAGAGTTTTATTTTGTGCAAAAGGTGGATTATCTCAAAGATAAGGTGCAGGCTTCATTCATAAAGGAACGGAGAGCAATGAAGGTGATGATGCTTCCAGCTTTGAGATTTATCCTCCTCCTCTCCATCCATTCTCTGTCTGTGTGTTTGCCAGTATTGGTAACCCCATGACTTGCTGTGATTGCAGAGAGAGTATGAAGAGTTTAAAGTTTGTATCAATGCTTTGGTTTCCAAGGCGTGTAAGGTCCCCGAAGAGGGGTGGACAATGCAGGATGGGACTCCATGGCCTGGGAACAATGTTCGCGATCATCCTGGGATGATTCAGGTATGTAAATGTTGGTTTCCTTTATGTGATTCTGATTGAGTTCTGTTCCATAATCCCGAGTATTGTCGCCATCCTTTAATAATAGGTTTTCCTTGGCCAAAGTGGGGGGCTTGACTCAGATGGAAATGAATTACCACGTCTGGTGTATGTTTCTAGAGAAAAGAGACCTGGGTTTAATCACCACAAAAAGGCTGGAGCAATGAATGCTTTGGTGAGTAATTAAAGAAAAGAAAAAGATGTCAGATTCTCTACATCTCTATAGTTGAGGCAATGTGATTTTATTTAAAATCTCTCTCTCCAACAAGCAGGTCAGGGTCTCTGCTGTACTCACAAATGCTCCTTACTTGTTAAATTTGGATTGCGATCACTACTTCAATAACAGCAAGGCTATAAGAGAAGCAATGTGTTTCATGATGGATCCTTTGCTTGGGAAGAGGGTGTGCTATGTCCAGTTCCCACAGCGGTTTGATGGTATTGACAGGCACGATCGATATGCCAACAGGAACATTGTATTCTTTGATGTAAGCATTAGTCCGTTTTCTACAGCAAATTCTTCCTCTTCTGTGCAGAACATAATGCACAATTTCATTACAGATCAACATGAAAGGGTTGGATGGCATTCAAGGGCCTATATATGTCGGCACTGGATGTGTGTTCAGAAGGCAGGCATTCTATGGTTTTGATGCTCCAAAAGTGAAGAAACCACCAAGTAGGACATGCAATTGCTTGCCTAAGTGGCTTTGTGGATGCTGTTGTTCAGGAAGAACAAAGAAGAAGAAGATTAATAAACCCAAGTCTGAGATGAAGAAGATAACTTCAAAGACATATGTACCTGTGAATGCTTTGGAGGGTATTGAAGAGGGCATCGAAGGTAATACTAGTGACTTGAATCCACAATATTGTATGGGGATCGCATACCCCAAGAATTGTTTATGACTATATTACTGTTTTTACTTGTTGTCTGTGATGTTGCCTATACTTCATTGGCAAGGTGGATTTTTAGATTGCAAACTAAAGGACAATTCAGATTTCGTATGTTGGAAATCGTTAATAATTAAATGTTTGATTATTTGCAGTAAGTCGTACATTATATACGGTAAACCTGAAATATGCCATTCGTGAAAGTTCCATGTTGATCCCAGTTTCTCCGGCATTTGATTAACTTTGTACGCAGCCTATCTCGTTGTTTTTCTGCTAACTTGAAAGGGTTGAATGCAGGAATTAACGGTGAAAATGAGGCTGTAATGGCTGAACATAAATTGGAGAAGAAGTTCGGGCAGTCTCCTGTGTTTGTAGCATCAACACTGCTAGAAGATGGTGGTACGCCAAAAGGTACTAGCCCTGCATCTCTGCTTAAAGAAGCCATCCATGTTATTAGCTGTGGCTACGAAGATAAAACAGAATGGGGAAAAGAGGTAAAGAAATGCTTAAATCTGTGTTAGATCCTTCACTTGGTATTTCATTCTGTCGGTTACATTGGGCTCAATTATAAAATTGCTTTCGACCATCCAGGTTGGGTGGATTTATGGTTCGGTGACAGAGGATATACTGACAGGTTTTAAAATGCACTGTCACGGATGGCGATCAATATATTGTATTCCAGATAGGCCTGCATTCAAGGGTTCTGCACCCATCAATCTTTCTGATCGTCTACACCAGGTTCTTCGATGGGCTCTTGGATCTGTTGAAATATTTTTGAGCAGGCATTGTCCTCTTTGGTATGGCTATGGAGGAGGTCTGAAGTGGCTAGAGCGTTTGTCCTACATAAATGCTACAGTGTATCCATTGACATCTATTCCTCTGCTGGCATATTGTACTCTTCCTGCTGTATGCTTGCTAACTGGGAAATTTATCACTCCAGAGGTATGCCGTTTATAGTTAGAAAAAATGACACAATTGCTTAAAATGTAATTGGTATATATATCTTGATTAATTACTTTAATTTGTTTTCCCATATTGCAGCTAAGCAATGTTGCTAGTTTATGGTTTTTGTCACTCTTTATTTGTATTTTTGCAACAAGCATATTGGAAATGAGATGGAGTGGAGTTGGGATAGACGATTGGTGGAGAAACGAGCAATTCTGGGTGATTGGAGGGGTGTCAGCACATCTGTTTGCTGTTTTCCAGGGGCTCTTAAAGGTTTTAGCTGGTGTTGATACAAACTTCACCGTGACATCAAAAGGGGGGGATGACGAGGAGTTCTCAGAGCTATATCTATTTAAGTGGACCACATTACTGATTCCACCGACGACACTGCTGATAATTAACCTGATAGGAGTGGTTGCTGGGGTCTCAAATGCAATCAACAATGGGTATGAGTCGTGGGGGCCTCTTTTTGGTAAGCTTTTCTTTGCGTTCTGGGTGATAGTTCACCTCTACCCTTTCCTGAAGGGTCTACTAGGTAGACAGAACAGAACTCCTACAATCATTATTGTCTGGTCAATTTTGCTTGCTTCCATCTTCTCCCTCTTGTGGGTTCGCATAGATCCATTCCTGGCCAAGTCCGACGGTCCAGTTTTGGAGGAGTGTGGTTTAGACTGTAATTAGTATGTGCAGAACCTTGTAAGGTTGATCATAATGTACATTGATGGCACAGCCTTAAAGAAGATAAAAAGATGTTTGGTGTGGGGAGATTTGCAGGCTGTAGATTGAATGAATTGTGTGTGGATGTCTTCTAAAACTCCTCTTCCTCCAGTTTAGCCAAGGAATTTCAAGCTTCGCAGCTGATTGCAAGTTTTCAGAAATTTGGAGCTTAAACTACAACAGATGCTCTGCTCCTAAGATAGACCATTTATATATACAGTGTATTATTATTCTTCACGAATCTCTCTACATTTGATTCATAAAAAAATTAAATAAGAAGTGGGCTTCTGTTCTGCCACATGTAAACTCCAATGACAGAATCGTTGCACCAGAAGTGTACATGAAAAAAAAAACAAATTGTCATTTATGTTCAGTCTCTCCCTGCTTGATTTATTTAGACACATGATGCTGGTTTACGAGGATCTACAGCCATAACACTTCAAGTCAAAACTGGATGATCGATGATTCTAATCAGTGATGCTGGTGTTGAGAATCCTAATCATAGAACTTCAAAGTCACAGAATAGAGGACCTTTTAAAAAAAAAAATTATATAGCAGCGAGTTTCAGGGAGTTTAACACGAGGAAACTTGGCCACCCTGCCACTATACTAAATCCTCGTTTGCAGTATGCAATCAATCTGGTGTTGAAATGTAGACTGCAGCAGTAAGGACCCAAAATATAGAAAAGCTGCCGAACTGAAGCACAATCTTTAAAACAAATCTCGTTTTATTTCTCTCAGCGCTATCAACCAAACAAACTTACAAATTTTAGTTAAAAACAACTCTGGTATCGCAAACGTTCCATGCCCGAGAATAACTCAAAAAAGTAATTACAAGTCATACATACCACCTTGTGCTGGAATTGTCCTGCTGAATTGAGATCACATATAAACATAAAATCCATAAGGAAGATTTTGTTGCCAAACCTGTGATCAGCAGAACTGTAGGATGCGCCAAATGCCATCTTTGAGGGCAACCATGGTTTTGAAGAACAGCCAGGAAGATGATAGTTATATGTAAGTGTCTCCAAAATGACATTTATGACCTGTTTGTAGCTTCCCATAATTGTCAAAAATAAGGATGCCACAGGATCTCTAATATCTCTTCATACATCATCTTCAAATACAATCCACTCCGATCTGGTTCCACTCATTGTGATGCAGAGGCATCAACAGATGCTGCCAGTTCTTCTAATTGCTTTCTTCCAAGCTTGGACACAAGTTCCATGGAGATGAAATGTTTTGGTAAATTTGAGACCTCTTCCTCACTGAAATTGCATATTGGTTGAATCTTTTTTGCTTCAACATTTGCTGCTTCAGCCTCTGAAAGTAGAACTTCGGCTTCTTCAATGTCACCCAGCTCCAAAGCAGCAAACCTTTCAGCTGTAGCAAGGCCAGCAATTAAAAGTAAGCTCTGGAATCTAGCCATTGCAACCTCCTTTTCCTTGGATGAAATCAAATCTTCGGTATCATGTAACCTGCTAATGGTGTTTTTAATATCTTCCTCCACCTTCTCTAGCTCTGTAGTTGCTTTTTCCAATTCAATAAGGACACCGTCCTTTTCAACGGTCAATGACTTTGCCTCAGCAGCTATTCGTGCAGCCTCCTTGAAATTTCTTGCTGCAGCCGCAACTTTCTTTTCTGCTTCTAGCTCTGGAACTCTCTTATCAATGAAAAATATCCTTTGCTTGAAGGATGCTATAGTTTGTTGGATGATCGACTTTGTTGATGATAGCTCCTAACATTGAGTAATCGAATGTCATCAACAAGATAGATGAGAATTAACAGATTTAATGTTTCAGAAAGTTAAAACTTGGAGAATAAAATGAAACAAGTAAGCAAAATGGACGCCAAAAGAATATGTACAAGGGAAAAAAAATGTAATAAGCTTGTCGATTGGACTCTTTCTACATGATAATAAGTTACAACTTAAACTAAGAGTTGAAAAACTTAAACTAGGAGTTGAAACACTTGATAATGGTTCACCAAAACTTTCTGTACGCTACGCATAGAAATTTTTGCTTGTGCTATATTACTGGAATGCGGTCCCACCATCTCAGAACCTGAGCTGCTGAGCCAACATTCAAGGATCTAAAGATTCTTTTGAGTCCCATTAGCTTCAATAATTCTGCAAAGAAGCCCCTGCATGGTGTTTCCTTTCATATTTCTCACACAGCAAATAATCACCATAGAAATGACAAATCTTTCTCTATTCTATTCTCTAATGCGCATGTTGGTACATGTTTTTGCCTTAGCCATAGCCATAGCCATAAGAGACTGAGGATCAATATTAAAGAGATCTAAAGGAATGTTTACGTCAGTGGTAAATCTTGAAAGCAATAAACGAGAACCAATCAAAAAAGATTTAGGGGAAGCAAAATCAACCTGTAGGGAAGCTCTTGCCGAAGAGACTTCTTGTTGGAGAATTTGGACATCCTCAACAAGTTTCTCCTCTGTCTTTGCCAGCCTCTCTTTATCTTCCATGGACTTCAAAATGGGCAACATTAAGCTTTTCCTCAGCTCAACAACTTCCTGGTAGGCCTTGGCTTCATCTTCAGAAACTCTGGCTAGCTCCCTTAGCTTGGCCCCCTGGCTTTGTTTGTCAGCAAGGAACTTATCAATCTCCTGCCTCCTTGTAGATAAAGCTTCGCTCTGCAAATGCATCTGAGAAAGTTGGGACTGCAAGTGATTATACTTGGCATCGATGCTAGATTGACTCTCCTGAAAACCAGAGACCACATCAGCAATCTTTTCTTCGATTGCTTTGATGTGAGTATCATTTTCTGCAATTTCCTTTTCCTTGAGTTTGACTAAAGTGAGTAATTTTTGGAGTTCATCAGCGAGAACATCCTTTTTCCTATGAAGAGTTTCCTGTTCTTTTTTGTAGTCCTCAATGGAATGGTCGATAGAATCAGTGACAAATAGGCGTGCTTCATGTATGAAATGTGATTCAATTTCCAACTCAATCTTCTGGGCCTCCAAGGCCTCGACTGAGGAGAACCATTCGTCCATCTCTTTGGAAGAAAGAGATTGTGCTTTTTTCAAGAGCAAATCTGCATTATTTTCTGCATCCTGGGAGGAAAGAAGACATTTACAGAATACACAAAAAAAGAAAAGAAGAGCAGAGCAATGATGATAGTGGAAGGTTAAAAAGAAAATACGAATTTCACAAAGCATAGATCAAGATAGCATGATATGAAGAAATAGCATATTAGAAACCTTAGCAAAATTAGAGAGAAGAGCAGCGCATTCTTGCTCAGCAGCAATCTGAGAGTCGAGAACATGTTGCATCTTAGAATGGATGGAATCACAGTCGGCTTCAGCATTTTTGAGATCGGTGAGAAAGGCTTGCCTCTCCTCATCGGCAGCAGCAAGGCTGTCGCTAATTCTTTGGGCAGCCTCAAAGTCCTCAGCTTCACAGGCAGCCTCCAACTGCGATTCGAGGTCCCTGTGCCTGGCAAAAGCTGAATTGAGATGTTGAGCAGCCTTCCTTCTCCGGCTGATGGAAACCTTTCTATCTGAAGAGACGGAGGAAGCTAACTGACGAAAGTGCTGGAGCTTCTCAGAAATCTGGGACTTAATGCGTTGAAGTTGTGAATCAAAATCTGGATTAGAGTTATCATTGTCGACATTGGGTATAGAAGCAGGAGGAGCGGCTGGGGATGGAGAGGCGTTGAGATTAGCTGAGGCAGTATTATTAACAACATCATCGGATGAAGATGAAAAAGAATCATGGTTGAGACTGCGAGAGTCAGCAGCAGCATAGGCATAGCGACGATCGGTGGGAGTAAGAAGGGGGGAGGGAGAGGGTTGCTGATCCCCATCATTATAATCGAGAGAAGAAGAATCTCTAGCATAGCCGATCCTGAGGCTAGCAGCTTTCTTCTTCTTTCTAGGCAGCTGGTGGCGGGAGGTGGCTGATGGTGGAGTAGTAGTAGAAGGAATAGTAATAGGATCGGAGGGGGTGGGTGAAGATTGAAAGGGGGAGTCGGCAACAAGGGTGAGATCAGAGAAGAGATTCTCGTCGAGAGGCGCCTGCACATTCACATTCTGTTGGGATGCAGAAACAGAATTGTCATGAAACCTGGCACAGCGGGAAGCATCATCAGCTTCTTCAGATTGAGATTGCGGTTTTTCAAGAGGAGCAACAATTGCTGCTGTTGAATCATAAACTTCTTGCTGCTGCTGTTTGCAGTTTTGTTGTTCATCGTCGTTAGCCAATTGGGAAGGTGTAAACAACACCATTCCCTCAAACAGCGAATCCATATCATCATCCTCCATGGTCGTCATCTTCTCCTTCTTTTAATTATTGACCAACTTTATTTACGTAATACCGAATAATTGAGCATCGCCTCGTCTCCGGTTTCTTCCCCTCTTCCCAACCAAAATCCGTCGTGCGCTGTTCCGTATTTACTTTTGCGTTTGAGTGCCTTGATGGATCCTGGGCTCCTTCTCAAGTGTTCGGCCTCTAGTCTAAGGCCCTCACTTTCAATTTTCAATTCACACCGGCCGCGTTTCTTTTTTTCAGTTAACTACTTAACAATCAACACGTGAAGACAGAAATTTCTTACCCTTATAATAGTTTATATAAAATATTAAATATATATTTCAACATTATTATTATTATTATTATTTCATTTTCAAAAATGATAACGTGTTATGTATTTGTATAAAAATTTAATATTACAAACTTAATAAGATAATTTCTGTATTCTAAATATAATTTATATACAAATATTACAACTATAATCTATATTTATATATATATTAAATTTTGAATTTTAAAATCATTAAGTCAAAAATTAGACAAATGTCCACCTTTATATTTAATTATTCATTTAAAAAATTAATATGTTAAACTATTAAAAATAAAATATTTTTAATAGTTATTTAGTATTATTTTTTAACTAAAATACTATTATACATATTTTAATACTACCTAAATTCTAAAATTATGTATATATTATGTATTTTTCTACCTTAAATCACTCAAAATAATTTTTCTAAACCATTACAAAGTTAAAAAAAATTATAGTAATTACTTAATATTATTTTTTAACTAAAACACTATTATACATACTTCAATACTAATTTAATAATTTTTTATTTCAAAAAAAACTAATTTAATAATTCTAAAATCAAATCTTATTATAACTAAAAAATTATGGCAACAAAAATTAAAAAAAATAAAATTGATGTAATTTATTTTATTTTTAATTTATTTAGTTATTATTTCTTATAAATTATTTAAATTATTTTATTTCACAGTCCGCGCATTGCGCGGAATCACGACTAGTTAATCTTAAGCCTCATATTTTCTATTCTAAAAAAATATTATGACTGTAATTTTTTTATATTTCTTTTTTTTTTGAATAATTATATATTAGCTTTTTGATAATTTTTAATATTAGTATTTATATTAAAAAAATTTATTGTTTTTAAATTATAATTATAGTTAATTATTAAATAATAAAAATTAATTCAATTAATAATAAACATTTTTATTAGACATCAATAAAATTTCTAAAGTTATGCTATTTGTTTAGTTTATTATAGTTCAAATAAAAGTTCATCTAATTACAATAAAAAATATAATTTAATTTAATTTAAATCATAGCTGAATATACTATATAGTTAATTAGTTTATATTGTATAAAATATAAGTTAACCTGAGAAAATACAAGTTAGATTAATTTATAATTTTAATTTTCATTAATTGAATACTTAATATTTAATATTTAACCAATTTATGTTATATAAAATAAAAGTTAACCTAATCAAAATAAAAAATATAATTTTAATTAAATTTTAATTTTAATCAATTTAATTTTAATTGATAAATTACTAAATTATTCAATTTTTTATATAATGAACAATGAAAATAATTCATATGACGAACAAATAAGTTTAAAAATTAAAATGAAGTACAAAAAAATATAGTATGGTTTAAGCATTTTATTATTATAATTTTTTTGTTTTTTGACAATTTAAGTGATGAAAATAAAAAAAAAAGTGAAAATATAAAAATATTTTTTTAATATTTACACTTGACAGAAAGATTTTGAACACTATAAACATAACATTATAAATAATGATATCAAGTTAAAATTATAAGAATTGGATTAAAATTTAAATCCTTTTTGGATACTAACATGTAACAAATTTTATGGTATAAATACAAAATTATAAAAAAAAATAGAAACCCTACTAATAAAATGTTTAAACTACAGCCTTATATGATCCCAAAATTAGGTGATAGGGTTAAATTGGATCCTTAACTATGCCTCCAAAATCAACATTGGACTTAAATTTTTTTGGAGAAATTTTTTTCTTTTAAAATTAGATTATATTGAACCTTATTTTTAAAAAAAATTACAATTAAGTCTTATAAATTAAATTAAATTTTTATTTTAATGGTTAATTAAGAAAAATTATCCAGACTAATAAATAAATTGAAATTTTTTAAAAAATATATATCTTTTAATTATAAAATTTTAAAAAAATTTAGCTTTCATACTAATTTTTATTTTTTTTAAAAAAAATTAACTTTTCTTAAGAATTTATTTAAAAATTCTTAGAATTTTTTATAATTCAATTTTTTTTTTAAACTTTATAATTAAGTGATATACATTTTAAAAGAATTCATCAATTTTAATTATTAATTTTAAATAATTCTTAGTTAGTCAACTGTTAAAATTAAATTGATGAATAAAATTTTATTATTGAACTGTTAAAATTAAATTATGAATAAAATTAATGAATTTTTCACACATATATATACATATAACTTGATTTAAAAAAAAAAATTTAAAAATTAATTTTTTTTTTGAAAATTATTATATAGGCTTAAATTTTTTTAAAAATTTTATAATTAGGTGATATATATTTTTAAAAAAAATTAATCAATTTTATTTATTAATCTAAATAATTTTCATTAGTTAATCATTGAAATCAAAATTTTATTCGACTTGTAGGATTTAACTGTAAGAATTTTTTAAAATAAAATTCAATCTGATATAATTTTTGAAGAAAAATTTTATATTAAGATAAAAAAATTTAAAATCTAATGTTAACTTGAGAGTATAGCGGGGGGATTTAATTTGACACTTTGGCCCTAAAATTAATCAAAAATGTAGAGAGAGATATCCTGCATGCATGGTATTGGTATTGGATTGGTAGACCTAAGACAGTACCAATCGTACAGCTCAAAACAGGCAGTCTTCTCACATGCTATAGTTTACTCCCAGCACATCACATGCCATACTTTCCTTCGATTCTCTCCTTTATTTCCTTTTCAAGAAATTTTTTTTTTTGGGTTATGACGGATTTAAAAGTTTGTCCTATTTAAGGAAGGAAATTATGTATGAATAATACGTACTTTGGCATTCGATATGTGTATACTCTTACTGTAAAGCATAAGAATACGTTTCATGTTTGGGTCAAAAAGAAAAAAAAAAAAAGAATACGTTTCATATGTTATCCTAATATCATCATTGTTAATACAGTAAATTTGCACATACAATACATACTCATGGATCAGCGGCGCAATAGAAATATATACCACTTGCTATACCATCGACATCCAAACCCCCGAAAAAAAAAAAGGCCGCAAAAAGGATTAAGGGATTGCCCCGTCAAACAAGCAAGAATATATCATGAAAGGCAACGGAATAATAATTAATTAGAGGAAATCAATCATGTCAGTTTTTACATAAATATTTAAACCACCGACATATACATCTGTTGTCAATTCACGTCGCCACCAACAACCCACTTTTAGGCCCATATATACACATTCGGACAATCAAGAGCTTATAGCTACCCTTCCACTCCAAATAAGAGTTCCATTCCACCCTCCCACCCAAACGCGTTGTATTTGTATATCAAACAATCCACCAAAATGTTACTCATATTTATATCGTACTTGAAATTGAGCTGTTGTGGCTGCTGAATCATCAGAAAGAGGAATGAAAACAATTTTAAATATAAAAAAAGAACACGTCTATTGCTTACTGATTTATGAGCTTCCTCCTATCCTAACATTTGAGTAACACATTTCCCTCATCACACCATCATTCCATTGCTAATCTCTTTCGCACATACCAAAAAACTATATATATAATTTAAAGAAACAACCAAGAATTAAATAAAAGAACAAATTGCTTAAATAAATATAACATATTCTAAAAATTTTGTGATACCCGTGCGGTGATCAGAGCTGATTGTACATTGTCCTGCAGCCATATAAATATGACTAAACCAAAACAAGAATGAATTCCCGGCCAAAACCCCCTCCCCTCTTTATCCTTTAGTCTCACCGCCAAGTTCCACATCCTTCACGGGAATGCTTTCCACTCCCTCTTTCAGAAGTTTGATTTCCTCTTCCGTCAGACTGTTCTTTGAGTGAGCTATGGCCTTGGCGCTCTTTTCAGCCTCTACAGCCCAACTATAAACCACCATTCCAGCTACTGCTATAAACATTCCCATTATGTTCTTTAAAGTCAATTCAGAATCGAAGAGCACCCACCCCAGTGTGAGAACACATACTGTCTTCATGTGACCTAAAACCTGGAATGAAGTTGCTGAGAATCTTCCGATGCAGAGGTACTGACTCATATTACAGAAGACAGCTAGGGAACATGAAAGAATTATAAACAACTGCACAAATTGAAAGACCGTTCATTAGATCACAGATGGAAGCGTACAAAAATCCGCAGCCTAAAGAGTAAGGGCTTACAATGGCGCCGGTAGACATCTTATAGGTTGTGATAAATTTTCCATTGAGGTAGTAATCAACAAACGGACCAAGAACAAGGAGAGATATGGCTTGAATTGGAGCTGTTTTACTCAGCAATTCAAATGATCCAATTGAGTACTTCTTTTGCAAGGAACCTATAGTCTGTGGCATGAAAAGAAGCTGAAATGAATCAAGATTGTTTCACAAACTTTATCATGCAGCTTAGATGCATTTATGCGACAAGCAAGGTCGTATATATGTACAATCTTGGATAGATTCACTACATTTAGCAAGGGCAAAATCATATACAGATACAATCTTGGATATCAAAAAACAAGGAGACTTAGTTGCCCAAGAGTGGGATATATAAAGCAACCAACATATCTTGGCAGAATTGAGATTTCACAAAATTCGAGATTGAATATGTGCATGATTAATTAGGTAAGAGAGCTAAAGATTTAGCAGTAGAACAGAGCTAGGATAAAAATTGCTTTCATTGGACATTGAATATGTGCATGATTAATTAGGTAAGAGAGCTAAAGATTTAGCAGTAGAGCAGAGCTAGGATAAAAATTGCTTTCTTTTTTTTTTTTTTGAAAAAAAAAAAAGCAAAATACTCACAATTTGCTGCAGAGAGGTGGAGAGAACAGCTAAACAAGCACAAATAAAACCTTTGGCGTTAACCTTGACATCAGTGACGGTGCAAACACCGACGCCAATAACGACAACAAAAACAGATAACTTGACTTCCTTGGAGTAATGTTTATTGTGGAGGATCCATTCCATGACGCAAACGACAGGGATCATGCTGAGTTTAGAAATCTGGGGAACAAATAAGAACAATAGGGTGAAAAGAAAGAAACGGAGTGGGGATAAGGGGATGAGATAGATCTGTGATGAAAAAAAACCTGGTAAAACCCGACGGAATTAAGCATGAGGCTCAAGTTCATGCCAGTGATGGACATATTGGCAACAATGGAGAACCACAGGAGCTCCCACATAGGAACATGCCTGGACACCGACAAACCCGTCGCATTGGACACCAGTCCCACCAGAGCCGTTACCGCGAAGTGGAAACCCGTTAAGGTTGTGGCTGGAGAAACAAAATTGACGTTATCCCTCAATTATTTTAATAATTAAAAATTCAGATCGAGAATTAGGGAAACAGGAGAAGAGATCTCGATCGAGGAATGTATGCGAGATCTGATGAGATCTATCTGTCTATCAATCGATCTAAAATATCTCTACCAACACTAAGTAGTAATTTTTATTTTTTAATTATTTGTGTTTATTGTTATTATTATTATTATTATTATCTGTCTTTGGAAACAAATACACATTTAAAAAAAAAAAAAAAAAATAGAAGTGAAAATAAAGAGGAAGAAGAGAAAACGAACCGAAGCTGAACGCATAACCGTTAGCAGACATGAGCTGTTTATTGGCCATAATAATGCCGACGGAGCTGACAACGTTCATGGCCCACGCTCCAACATCGGAAACCGCCGACTTCTTGTTCTCGCTCTCCATATTCTTTATTTTTTTTTTTGTTTTCAGAAAGAGAGTATATAATTAGACAAAAAAAAAATTGGGAAAAAAAAAAAGAGAAAGGGGATGGATGGATGGATCTCTTACCTTCAATTCTCGAAAGAGAGAAAGAGAAGGGAAGAGAGAAGAGAGGAGAGGAGAGGAGAGGAGAGGAGATTCCAACGGTGATAAGGTTATTGGATTTTATATACAAATATTGGAGTTACTAAAAGTCCAAATTTGTCTGTCTTTGGCCTTTTTGTCCTAAAATTTGAAAAATTAAAAATTAAAAAAAGATAACAAATCCAATCAAAGATTTTTGGATTGGAGGGAAAGGAATGCGATTACGGTTATGGAAAATGGGTGAGAAGAAGACGGAGGAGGACGACCAAAGTGTTTCCGTCGATGCAGAAGTTTTTTAAGACACAAAAGAGAAGAAGAAGAATGAGTTACGAAGGAACGAAGGAACGAAGGAACGAACGAAGAAGAAGAAGAAGAAGAAGAAGAGAGGGGAAATTATTAATATAATAATAATAATATCTGGAAATGTTGTTGTGTTGGGTTCTCTTCCCTTTCCCTTCCTTTCCTTCTCCGTCGGCTCTCTCACATCTCCATTTAATTTCAATTTAATTGAATTATATTTAATTAAAATCCTAATACGTTAGACTAGTTGTTACCACCATTCATGTTAATAGTAAACGTTTTTAATTTTTTTTAAAAAAATTTAAACCTCTACTTTCCTTTGCCCTTCATCTCATCCTCACTTTTACCTGTATGTTATATTTTCTTTCATTTTTTTTAAATAATAATATTTTATAATTTTAGACTCAGTTTATTTGAAAAAAATATTATTCCAAAAGATTTTCAGTAAGATTACAAAAAAAATAAATGAAAAAAATAAATTATTAATTAAAAAAAAATAACCTAAAAACATAAAAAAAATAACTTTTCATTGTTAAAATAAAAAATTATTTTTTAATATTTAAAAATAAAAAATTAAATAAAATATCTATTTTTTTATTTATTGCTTCAATTTTACCTTCTTTTTTCCTTTTTCCTTTTTATTTTTTTATTTTTATCTTCTCTCTTTTTTCTGCTTTTTCTATTTTTTTAATTTTCTCTTTATTTTTTACCTT